>MAYD01374346.1:0-13489 GCA_001909325.1 Ruellia speciosa
AATATATCCACATTCGTATAATAACACAATATTACGTACCAAAATCATCCAAATTAACAATACATCGAACATATGAAAATAAATGTATCCAAATTCGTACAATAACCATTAAAATCACCCAAATTAACAATACATCAAACAGATGAAGATAAATTTACCCATATTCATACAATAACACAACAATACATACAAATGTCGACGGAATTAACACAACACTGTAAAAAAACATGTAAAAAAAAGTCAAAAATCATAAAAAAATGTCAAAAAATGCCTCGAGCACATTGCACGAGTCTCCGTGCACCCAACGCAAGGTTGGGCGCACATCCCGGGGCGCCGTGCGCCAGTCCCTAAGGATTGGCGCACCCCTCGGGGCACCTCGGGGCGAGATTGCGGGTGCCCCTTCACGCGAAGGGGCCCCATTTTCTTCTATTTTTCGTACCTGTAGTGCTATGTATCCCTTCCCCTTATCCGAATCAGGATGACCTTGCTCCGACATGTTTGTATATGTGATTTTTTGATAAAAAGGTATTGCAATTCAAATTTGAAAGAAAAAGAAGGAAGAAAGAAAAGAGTATTTAAATTCAAAGAAAAAAGATGGAGGGCATTTTGGTCCAAAGAAGACGGGTATGGAAAAAGGTGGCCGGCCTTAATCAAAACCCATAAAATATTAGAAAATAATGGGTTACATATGGCCTAATCATGTTTTTGTACAGATTGTTACAAGAGAGAGAAAGCAAATTAAACGGGGAATTCACTGTCAAACTCTTGAGACAGAAGATAATCATTTCCCCCTTCACACCGACCCTCATCCCCAGCCCCCTCCTCGATCCCCCCGGCCCCGGCGCTTCTCTTGTGCTCTGAATTTCCTCACCGCTCCGCCGCCACCTCCACTTCTGCAACCCCCTACGGCTTCTCCAATTTCCCAAAGGTGGATGCACCCTGCTGCCTGCTCAATTTTGCTTAATCCAACGCCAAACAATTCACCCTGACCACTGCATCGCGCTCCACCCATATTGCGATCCCTCTCAATTGATCGCCGCCGCGGTCATGTAGAATGATTGTTGATTACTATCGATCTGTGATTTGATTCATCGATCGGATTTTCGATTCATCGGTTCGGATTTGCGGGAAATGGCTGGGCAGAGCCCTAATATGGAACAATTTGAGACTTATTTTCAGAGAGCGGATTTGGATCGGGATGGTCGGATTAGTGGGAATGAGGCCGTTGCGTTTCTCCAAGCTTCGAATCTACCCAGACCAGTTCTTGCTCAGGTCCTTTTTAACTATTCTCTGCTTTTAGTTCATGTTGATTTGTTCGTTCTTGGGTTGGATTTGAGGGTGAATGAGTGTTGTAGGTAGTGTAAGCTGCTGTGAATATTGCACTATTTGTTGTGACTACTGGCCATCTTAAGATTTCAAAGTGGTGTGCATATGTATTATTTTCGTCCCTGTTTAGTTTAGTAGGATAAGATTTTGGGTAATTTTTCCTTATTCTGATTATGAAACTGAATTAGTGTGGTGTTTAGCTAAACAACCAGAGGGTTTAATTTCGTAGTTGAGTTAATTACATAACTTAATTAGTCATGAAGGCATCAATGAAATACATGTTAATGAGTGGACAAACAGCGGTACTTTTAGATGGGAATTCAGTTGTTATGTTGCATAGATGCTGAAAATGGTGACATGTGTGGGATTGGATTTGTTGATTTAGATAGAATACTAGAGTTATGCTTCACTTCTTTTGCTTGTTGTACTGCCAAGGCAACATGTTAACGTATTCCTTATTTTGCTTTTTCTCAGGTTTGTAAGTCATAAAATTTTATATGTAAGCTTACACTAGCCTTTGTGGTATAGTTATGGTGTTTGGTAGATACTTGTCCAGTTACAGAAGGTTGTACGTTATTGAAATTTTAGCCTACACAATACTTAGAAGGGGCCTGTCTTAAACAGAGAGAACAAGACTTCTTACAATAGAGTTGGAAAACTAATTACCTATCCATCCTTTACTTGGAAACATGTTTACTTTTCAAATTTTAGAACTCAGTGTTGACCTTTTATTTTGTTGTAAGCTAATGTGGATAAAATAAACTCTGATGTGGATGCAACTTTCATAATTCTATCCTTAATTAAGATTAGTGTACGGAAACCATAATTCTTGCTTGTGTAATAAACAGAATCAGAGACTAGGAATCTGCCTTATAGTGGGTAGTGATTGGCACAAGTCAACCTCTGTTTTTATACGTCATGGGTGCTAGACTGGTGTAGGAGTTTCCTGCATGTAACCTGTTCATTTACCCTGTCAATAATTTGACCTGTGAAAGGGGTTTTTGCCCTTGATATTAGAAGTACATACTTTTTTGATTGACCTGTGGACTGCATTTATGGGTGTCTACTTAGTACATACATCTATGTTACAGAATAGGCCTAACTGCTGTTTTCATCAGTAGCACTATTTATTTTCTTGTCAAGAACTTTAGAGATAATAAAATAAGGGACGTGAATAACTTAAATACCTGTAGCTCTTTGAAGGTCACCTCTTTGGATATACTTTTGAGTATTTATTAAATCCGAAAATAATATGGTTTTCTGGCTTTCATGCAGATTTGGCAATATGCTGATCAGAATCGAGTTGGTTTCCTTGGTCGTCAAGAATTTTATAATGCTCTTAAACTTGTTACAGTGGCACAAAGTAAACGCGATTTGACTCCAGATCTTGTGAGGGCTGCCTTATTTGGATCAGCTTCAGCCAAAATCCCAGCTCCTCAGATAAATCTTGCTGTCTTACCAAGTCCTCAGTCAAATGCAAGGCCAGGTCCATCTACTGCTCAATTGGTTGGTCCCACAACCTCCACTCAAGGTGTGGTTTCCGGTGCCATGCAAGGATCTTTCAATCCGCAAAGCCATGTTTCAAGACCACTGGCTCCACCTCCTAGTTCTGGGTTCCAGCCTCAGCTTGGTGTTTCACCTCAAGGAATGCGTGGTACAGGGTCTTCACCGGCATTTAATGGCCCTGATTCTTTCAATTCTCTTGGTGGGAGTACAAATGGCACCAGCAGAGTGACGAACAGAAGCTTAAGTCCTGTAACTCAGGCTGGCTTTGCTTCTGGGTCCCCATCTAGTACTCAACCTAAAGCACCAGAAGTTACTGGCTTGTTGCAGTCTGCTTCTTCCAAGCCTAATGATACAACATTGTTGACATCCCAGGTTGGGAAGGAAGGCTCCACATCACTTTCCATCTCAGGAAATGGCATTGCTTCAGACTCGATGTTTGGAGATGTGTTTTCCATAACAGCACCTCAGCCACATAAAAATTCTACAGTAGCTGCGTATACTACAGGCAGCACATCTGCCTCATCAGTTGGGAATTTGAGCTATTCAAGAGACCAGCCTAGTACTGTTAAGACAAATGCTATTTCTCAATCACCTACTGTTCCAGCTCAGCAGTTCCAGTCGGCTGGGAAGGCACCAAAGTCCTCTACATTTCCTGTTGCAGCTGGGCAATCTCAGTCTCCATGGCCAAGAATGGCTCAGTCTGATGTTCAGAAGTATAGCAAGGTTTTTGTTCAAGTTGACACCGACCGTGATGGTAAAATCACTGGTGAACAGGCACGGAACTTGTTCTTAAGTTGGGGACTACCACGAGGTAGGCTATGCTCCATATAGGATTGTGTAATACTTTTTGTATGAATTTTTCTTTCTGACTCCTTTTTTGTCTTTTCTTTGGGTGAATATTTACGCATGGTTAGCTAAGAGTGGATGTCTGTTCATGCTGGTGATATAAATGGTGCTTATATATTCATTGCTTGAGTTGGCTGTCTTTCTTAGCTTGTCTTGAACCTTTTACTGGACTAAGTGAGTTGTCTGCTCTCTGTAATGATTTCAGCCAAAATGAAAAATTAGAAATTAAACAAATTAAACAAGGAAACAATTTCTGGAGGACCAAGAATTGTCAACTGTCTCATATATTTATTTGATCATTTTGATTTGGTGACCGCTTTATGAAGGGAGTTAAGAGGGGACAGAAATGAGAAGCTGCCTGTTACTCTGGTTAAATTAATCCATGTTGATTAACCTGTTTTTGCTAATCTTTTTCAAGATAAAGCTACTTATAGCCTTTCCTAGTCATCATTATCCAAATATAATATATGGTGCTTCAAGCTCAACAACACCAATGAAATGGTTTTTATTTACTGCAGTGAGCCTAAGTTCATTCTAGCGCTGTATGGTCTCAATCATGATTAGACACTTGATGCTTTTAGTTGATAACTATGTTTCTGATCCCATTTTTGTTGTGCTTCTGTTTTTTTAGAGGTCCTGAAGAAGGTGTGGGACTTATCTGATCAAGATAATGATAGTATGCTTTCTTTGAGGGAATTTTGCATTGCTCTCTATTTGATGGAGCGATATAGGGAAGGGCGTCCTCTTCCAGCCACATTCCCCAATTCTGTTGTGTTTGATGAAACATTATTCCCTGCCTCTACTCCACCTGCTTCCACGTATAGCAATGCGTCATGGAGGCCTACTACTGGTTTGTATTTGTGATCTCCATTTACTATATTTATATTGGTATTCAGTTCACATCCACTTATATAGTGTGGCTGTCTTTCACTAGGTTTTCAACAAGCCCAAGTGACTAAGAATGCACGGCCAATCCCTTCTGCCACTGGAGGCAAGCCACCTCGTCCAATTCCTCTTCCACAGACTGATGAGCCCATCCAACAAACTGCTAAAGTTCCAGTGCTGGAAAAGCATCTTCTGGATCAGCTTAGCACAGAGGAGCAAGATTTGCTTAACAAGAAGTTGGAGGAGGCAAAAGATGCGGAGAAAAAGGTGATGCTTATTTTCCGGAGATGTTGGTTACAACTTTTTATCTTGTTCACATATTATCTTTCATTATGGCTATTGAAAATCAATTTCTTCATGGATTTGTGTGCTTCAAGTGTAGACTTTAGAACTACATCTCGAATTTTTTAGTGAAGTATGGGAAGGTTGTGCAATTGCGTTTGGGTATATGTGGACAGCCTTCTGGTGGTTTTTGGTTGTTGGGCTGCTTGTGGTTTGCTTTTATGTATTTGAAATTTCTATCTAGTTGAGCTTCAATAATGCGCTGTATTATGACTCAAGCTTTGGAAAATTATATTACCTACAAAATGACGAAAGAATTGCTAAAATTTAATACTCCCTCCGCCCCGTATTAGGTGTCCATTATTTCTTTTTTGGAAGTACAAAATTATTTGTCCACTTTATTGTTATGGTAAGTATTTTAAATGATGGGTCTAAAATGCCCTACATTAAATGTATAAAAGAAAGAATGTTACTCTTTACTTTTTAATAGAGATAGGAATGTAATTTTCTAAAATTTCTTACTATGCGTGAAAAGTTAAAGTGGACATGTAATATAGGACGAAGGGAGTAGAGAATAAGGTGATTCTTTTGTAGAATAGTCTTTGTTTTTCTTTGTTTCGGATTAATCATTTTTGTTTTGTTAAAATCAAGAATTTTTGGTCTACAGATATTGTCAAAACTTTCATTCATGTCCTAGACAATAGGGACTTATTTTATCAGCAACGCTTTATAAAATCAAAGATTTTTTCCGTACGTATCATCAAACTGCCATTCAAGTCCTGAACTTTATTGATTGGACATTTATGTGGAATCATGGTATTTGCTATTTCTGAATCCATACTGATCATTCTATAAGGACATCTACTTTTCTGAAGTAAACTTCCAGCCAGAGTTGTAGAATTTAATAGCTAGTTTGTATTAAAAGTTTAGTGGACCGCTCCACTCGCTTGGTTTTTAATAAAATAGGGTGTATCTCGTAAACTATCAAGCTGAATGGCTCACAGCCTAGTAAGAATCTAGGGGTTAAGAGTTCTAAAGTTTCTTAGGCATTATTCACTATTTCACTTCATATCTTTTGGCATCCAATTGAGGATATATGCTTCAGGTAATTGAAAATGAATGAGGCTGTGAATTTGAAATTTTGACTTGTGGATGAATTACTTTGTTAATTTCCTGACCCATTTATGAATATCACTAGTTCCTTGTGTTATTTATTTTTACTTTTGGTATTTTTATTGGGAAATTGGGAAAAATACCCCCACATAATTTTTTAGTGATCAGCCCTGTCATAAAGTGTATGAGATTCCCCTAATTGTTTTTTGTGTTTCAAATTTAACACCCACATTTTCATATACCATAATTAATTACTATTTATACCACTATTATACAAGACATATATGAGAGTTGTAATTCATGTATACTAGGATGTTGCACTGTATATACCCAAATTATTCTCAACTTGATAAATTTATATACCATATATGAGGATATGTACAACTTTGCGCACGATATATACCACTTTGTAACTAAATATATAGCAAACATGTACCTGTATATACCAACCAACTTTTTTTGTCAAACGTGGGGCAATCTATAAAGGCATTACGACCCAGGGTCTGAGCACCAATTATATTTGCTTTTTGGGTCTGAATTCAAAGAGCCCCTATTTTTATTTGGACATTCTTCTTAAAGCTGTGTTTTTAGTTCATTATATTCTATGCTACAAGTTTTCTTTCTTGGTATGATTTTTCCCAAGAATTTAATTTTAGGTTTACCTAAAGTCATTGATATATTGTGTTGTAATAATGCTAAATATTTTGAGCAGGGTAATCATGTTTATGTGTGTAACATAATTTTAAAATTTTACATATATAATAATTTAATTATTATTTTAATATAATTGTATAGGGATAGTGATTGGTTTGTGGTGTATATGTGTACCTATGTGTGCATGATCTGAATTTGCATTGGAAAATGAGTAATGATTGGGCTGTGATTGAATTTTGAGTATATGTGGATTGATGTAAGTGAGAGAAGTTATTTTGGAAGTTTTGACTTTTGGTGTAATGGTATTTTGAAGGATGTAAAATGATGTGTAGTATAAAGGCCACTTATTTTTACTTGGTGAGGTTTGTGTTCCGACAGGGGAGCATTTATGTTGCCGCTGTGGGTGTAGGACTAGGTTGAGGCAATACCAACTTGAAAGAGAGGGAGGGAAAAGAAGATTGTTCCTCTAATTTTGTGCTTATCTTTTTCTTTGCAGGTGGCAGATCTTGAAAAGGAAATTTCGGAAGCTAGACAGAAAATTCAATTTTACCATGCCAAGATGCAAGAACTTGTGAGTTCTTTTTGTTTACTTCAAATGCGACAATGGAAATGCTTGTGTACGTAAAATGCTCATGATTTTACATGTATTTCCTGATGCTCAGGTCAGCAGTCATAGGATAATGTGCTGATGTAAATTGTTCGCCTCTGAATTGATGTTCATATTTGTATATTGAGGCTCTATAGCTCTCCGTATTTTGTTTTCTGAACTGGAAACAAATAAAAAGTTTTGAAATTCTCAAATGATGTCCTAATGATAACATTTCTTCTCAGATACTATACAAAAGCCGATGCGATAATCGACTGAATGAAATATCAGAAAGAGTTGTAGGTGACAAAAAGGAGGTATGTTTCTAAAAATGAATTATCTGGTGTCCTGTGTTACGTGTATCTGTTCACTCTCTTGGTTGAGTTTGTTTAGCTCTATTTATTAGCAAAGAAATGCCTATTTGACACTTTGACTTTGCTTGATTGCTTGTTCTTTAGGTTGACTTGTTAGCAAAGAAATATGAAGAGAAGTACAAGCGGACTGGAGATGTTGCATCCAAGTTAACGCTTGAGGAGGCCACATTTCGAGATATTCAGGTATTCTCACCACTCTCTTTCTAGGTGGAACTGCAACCATAGTGTTTCGATGGAGACTTGTGAGCTTTGTTTGTGTTTAGGATGTGAAATTACAAAGTTTGATGCTTGGCTAATTTTGGTTTTAGGAGAAAAAGATGGAACTATATAGGGCAATTGTCAAACTGGAACAAGAGAATGCTGATGGCATTAAGGTATACCTTATCTCCAATTGATTTAGGTGATCAGGATTTTCTTACTTCCAATTGATATAATGGAGACTTGAGATAATCTTTTGTGTAATGTTTGGTGTCGATCAGGATCGAGCTAATCAAATCCAGTCAGATCTTGATGAACTAGTGAAAACCTTGAATGAACGGTGCAAAACATATGGATTGCGGGGGAAACCAACTTCACTTGCTGAGCTTCCCTTTGGTACATCTCATCATATGACATCCCCTTTTCTATCCTTTTTGTTTTTTTATATTTTGCAACATTATAATATTCAAGTGCCCTTCGGTGAATCCTTAATTCTAAAACAGCCTGCTCAGTTTATCTTATGCTACTCGTTAGTGTTCTTTTTAATTTGTACAAGTGAAATATCTGTTGTCATACTCTTCATGCAAGTAGTTCTGCTTTTGTGTTAACTTGCTGCCAACCTTTAAGAATATATTTATATTTTGCATACTTTTAAAGTTGCAGCAAGCCTTGATGCCTGGCTTTAAAAATGTATTTTCTATTTTGCATATTTTTAAAGTTGGACCCCCATTATGCTCCCTCTGGTTTGAAGAAAATGATTCTGTTTTTGTACATTAATTGTGATGATGTTTATTAATGGTTAGCATCAAAATTCAACATTTAATATAGTATATTCTCACCTCATGGCACGGCATATGGGATAGCATAGGTGGGTTATGCATACATATCACATGGCCTGAACTGTTTTGCACTTCTACAAACTGTTAAAAGCATGAACATCTTTAATCAAAGTGACACATGGCTTTTATAGTAGAAAAGTGATTGTGATTCACATTTTTTTGTCAATAAATTTTCTTATATTTAAAATATTAATTTTAATAAGCTTCTAGCTTCTGGTAGTTTTGTTAAAGTTATAACTTAAAGTTTAAGTTGGCTTGAGTCGGTAATACTCTATGCTTTTCTGCATTAAATGGAAAAATGGATCCTCAGTTTTTTTAATGGCCTGAGCATTAACTAGCCTTACGGATTAAAATTTGATCAAACCCCAAATCTGAATTTCAATTTTGTACAACCTAAATACTGTACAAGCCCTTAATTTCGCAACTCTAATTTGTCAAACTGATGCTATTGCCCATGATCAATCTGAACCCTCTTCCACTGTGGGTTGTTGCTACTGCCGACAAGTGTCCTTTGTGTCAGCCCCATGGCGGCCTGAACTTTCCCTGTTAGGCAGTTGGGTCTCTACATTTTGCGTGTCTGTCTATTGGACACAGAAACTACAAGCTGTGGTTCAGTCCTGGGTGTTGTTTCACACTGGGTTCATTCATTGTTTGGTTGGTATACCTTAGTGTCTGCCAACACTTTATTGTGCAAAGCTAGTTGTGTTTTTGGCTCTGTCAAGCAGTTTCTTGCGTGCTCTGTGAGAAGCACATCATCTCAAAAAATTGCCTTCTTTTGCAGTTGAGTTCTTGTTCCATGAAACTGCTAATTTGAACAATGTTGGTTTGAGGTAGGAGTGTCTTTTGGTTGTTCTTTTTCTTTGGGCCATGCTTTGTTGAGTTGGAATTTTGTTTGAATTGTTTTTGGGCCGTTTGGAGGTGTTCTATTATTTTCACATGCTTGTTATTCAAGTTATAAGGAGTGTTGTCATGGTGTTACCTTGTATCTCAATTGATTTGCATGTTTGACTGATTTCATGATAAGTGGCTTCCACCTACGACAATAAAGGTGTTTAGGCACCATGGTTTTCTTCTTTTTTTCTTTTTGGAAAACAAGATATATTCATCCATGGCAAGTGGCCTTAGGTAGATCAAAGACACCCTGGCCAAGTTGAACTGAAAAAAATTATCTTTTATGGTCTCAAGCATTCAAGTTATTTCTCAGATCTTAGGATAGATTGAATCACTTTTATGTGATCCTCCTAATTCTAGAAGTGTAAATTTCCTATCTTGGCAGCGAGCCAACTTTGATATTATGACTTGGTACTTGAATAGTGTAGAAAAGTTGGTAATTATCCGTGGCAATGTCATGTTTATGAAGTCACTGAAGAGATGTGAGATTTGTTGCATGGTTGTATAGTTGGAAAAGAATATCTCGTGTTCTTGAGTTGTATGAGAGGTTGATCTCATTGAAACAAGATGGGCTTTTGTTTCTTCGACCATTTGAACTCACTAAAGTGTTGCGAAGGAAATTCTGTTGTATCATCCACTAAGGTGTTGTGTTGAACTCGCATTTCGCAGCAGGAGAAACTTTTGGTTGCTGAGCTCTTGTCTAGATTTGTCAGAGTGCTCCATGCTGTTGATATAGGCCAACGGATGTTCTTCCTTAAAGAACGTTCTGCACTTGTAATTGGTAACATAGTGGTCACAAATCTGGGAGAGGTTGAAGGTTGTAGTCATGGTTCCGATGCAAAGAATGCTAAGTGCAACCATTGTGATTGAAATGGTCATAATTCTGTGAAGTGTTGGGATAAAGGTGCTAAGCCTTAGTGGTTACAAGTTACAACGTAATGCTTAGTAGTAGACTTCTTGGTATTCTGTTGCTCTGTGGAGGCTGTTTCCATTGACTCAAGGAGTATGGACTCTGTAACTTCCTGCTGCTAACACGTTCTTCCTCCATTTGTCTCGCCTTCATGTGCTGTGCACGTAAAACCAAAAAGCATGATTATAAATTAGTATTACTGGTTTTGTTATAGTAGTAGATGTCTGAGTGATTTTCTTTTAGTTTGACTGTGTTTAGAATTTTCTAAGGTAATAGTTTTGAGTTTGTCTCTAAGCTTATCTTTGTAGAATCGTATAGTAAAAGAAGTGTTATTATTTCGTTTATTGGGAAATTTGATCATCTGTTTCCCACGTGCACAATTGAGATGACCCAGTTCATCATGCTTCATGAGGAATCTTTTATTAATAGTCCATTTAACGATCTTGTCTAGGTTGGCAACCTGGCATTGCCGCAGCAGCTGCTGATTGGGATGAAGTTTGGGATAAGTTTGAAGAAGATGGTACTAACAAATTCTTACTTGAGATATCATTGTAGCAAGAGAACATCTCCTCAACCTATTTATGTATTCCAAATATGTTCACTTAATCCAACTTTTGAACCATTATTCATTTCAGGATTCACCTTTGTTAAAGAACTTACCCTTGAAGTGCAAAATGTCATTGCTCCTCCAAAGCCAAAGTCTGCTTTAATCAGAGATAACAGTGATAATGTGAAATCAGCTTTTAAGGCTGATGAGGAGCAGGAGATGGTACCTGAAAATGAGAAATCGCATATCCACAAGTTTGAGCAAACACCACCTGACAGTCCAGCCGGAAGTAATGTGAGTCCATCTAAGGCGGTTCTAGATCTGCGAAAATCTGAGAACTTCAGTGTTAGTGGTTCACCCCGTGCGTTTCATTTTGACTCCCAGAGGTAATCCTTTTATATTGGTGTTTTGTTATTTTATCTGCGATTCGTCTACTTCTTGAAATCGTAGTACAGTGCCCTGGTAAAATTCCAGATTCAAATTTCTAAGGCGATCCGTTTTTATTGCTGCAGTGAATATGGTGGCGAATCTGTATTTTCTATGGATAAAGGTTTTGATGAACCAAGTTGGGGTTCCTTTGATATCCATTATGATTCTGATGCGGCCTGGGATTCCAACCCTGCTAACTCAAAGGTATACAAAAGTTCGACACTTTTGGTTTTTTCTCTTGGTACAGAGTTCTTATTTTAATTCTGCCTTGTTTGCTTTCTAAATCAGGAAGCTGAGCATGAGAAACGTAGTGACGGTTTTCTATTTAGTGGCGATGACTGGGGTCTAAATCCAATTAGAACTGGACCCGGACCCAGGGGCACAGACACAAACCTTCCAAAGCAGGGTCCCTTTTTTGATTCAGTTCCGAGCACCCCACTCTCCTATGCCGCAAACTCTCCCCAAGCAGATAACTTTTTCTCAAGGAGTAGTCCATTTGCATTTGCAGATTCTGTCCCAAGTACCCCGATGTACAACACGGCAGCCTCTCCTAGGACCGGTGGCGTTTCTGAGGACCGCAATACCTATGATAGTTTCTCCAGATTTGATTCCTTCAACATGAGTGACAGTGGCCCTTTCAGTTCGCGTGACTCTATGGGGAGATTTGATTCCTTCAACATGAATGACAGTGGACCTTTGGCTTCACATGATAACTTCTCGAGATTTGATTCCATGCAAAGCTCTAGAGATTCCGACTTTGATCAGGGATACTTTGCACCAAGGGATTCCCTTAGTAGATTCGATTCCTTCCGTAGCACAGCCGACTCTGATTATAATTTTGGTCAACCTCCTCCTGGCGCAAGACTGACAAGATTTGATTCCATGCGTAGCACCAAGGACTCCGACTTGGGTCATAGTTTCCCATCATTTGACGATGTAGCAGATCCTTTCGGGTCAAGTGGGCCATTTAAGTCCAGTTATGATGCTCAAACTCCACGGAAAGATGATGCAACCGATGTGTTTGGTGGATCAAGTGGTACATTCAAGTCATCCTTCGAAGCTGAAACTCCCCGGAGTGAATATGATAGTTGGAGAGCTTTCTAATTTTCTTTCCCATCGAAGCCAAAGACTCACTGGAGTGATTATGATAGTTGGAGAGCTTTATAATTCTTTGCCAATCTGCATTCTTGTCTTCTTTTTGGTTTGTGTGTGTGTGTGTGTGTGTGTGTGTGTACTTCCTGTTTGAAGCTTCTTCACCATGTCGGGCCGTTCTGGTCGAGGCAATTTGGTTCTTTGATTAAATACACTACCGGGATTATCAATTTTTACTGTATTTTATCTGATAGATGATAATCATGATGCCTGTTGTGTTTTTGTCATGTTGTGTGTTACCAACACCCTATATACCATACGAAATTTGTCCTTGTAGAATCTGTTAAACTTGCATTTGGAGATAGGGAGTTCCCTTCTTCATTTTTTAAATTTGAAACAACTTATGAATCCTAAATCATATGGTGTTACTTAGTTTAGTGTGTTCTGTGGTTGCCATTGGGATTTATATTGCAAAAGCTTTTCCTATTTCTTCAATTTTTTGATTGTAGTGCTTTCCTTTGACAAATATGATCAATTACCAAAATTAAATGTAGTGCGTTATTTGATTCAAATTTTTGTTCCTTGCAAGTTATGATTGTTTTTCCGTTCGTCTTCATTTATTGTTGAACTATTTTAGTACCTACTTTAGCAAGAAAACGGATGCGCTAACGCTAGCTTAGAATAGTATAAGCTTTCGCGCTAGCGCGCTTAATCAATCCGTTGCTTCTTTCCTAATCCCATCGGACATAACGTGGTCTATCTGGGTTGGTCTAACTCCTTGGCGAGTTTCTTTTACTTATTGCGGGATCTTCGTCAAAACTTGTATTTCTTCATCAAAGATTGTTTCTCATGGGGTGAAGGGTCAAGGGTGAAGGACGAGGGGCTGACTTAGGCATGGTTAAGATAACCGGACCGGACCGGCCGGTCGGACCGGGAACCGGTTGCAAAACCGATTCGGAAGCATAAAAAAATCGTTTTATGCATTAACCTGGAAAAAACCGGTGAAACCCG
>MAYD01374372.1:0-10338 GCA_001909325.1 Ruellia speciosa
AACAAGTCACAATTTTTTTTTTTTTTTTTGTGATAATGCTAACATGCTTCAATAACACAAAAGTTTGTTTCAATAATATGCTCCAACAGCAACTAGGCAGCACACATCAAAGTGTATTTCCAATAGCAGCTAGGTAGCAGCAGCACACAGCGCACACACACAACAGCAGCACACAGCACACATCACATAGCACACACACAGGCCACAGCACACAACAGCAGCACAACTGCACATAGCACACAGCACACAGCACACATGGTGTCTAGTAACACATCACAAAAGAAATTATTAAAACTCCAACAGCAGCTAGGTAGCACACAGACCATACAGTCATACACTGCCTCCAATCTTCACCACCACAGCATGTTTGATTTGAGAATCCATCATTAAAAAAGAAATTATGAAAAGGGACTTGAAATCGAAAAGATACAAGTTACAAATTATTCAAAATACAAAAAATTTTGTTATCAAGTTCATGAAAATAACCCTTCAACTTTGTAATCATTAAAATATGAACGGATACAGAAAAACAAGTTATGCTTGCAATGCATCATAAATTCAAGCAAAATATAGAATGGACATAGTAAATTACTACATATAATTAACACATGAGTAACAAGATAGCTTACCAAAGAAACTTGTATCTTTCCTGGGCCGACGGGCAAAAGGCCTGGATTACAAGAGATGCAACAGAAACACCAAGTTTTTAAATGACAGTGCAAAAGAGATTACAACGGTCAAATGCAATCTATCAGTAAGAGGGAAAAACTTCACTGGCCTATACATTCGTTCAGAATTGAGAATGCAACATGTATCTCTAATCAATAACACATTTCTATTTAGCAATTTAGTGCACAAAACAAAATACAAACTTTCACCCCCAAATACCCAAATACTTTCTATACATGCCCAAGAGATACAACACTAACTTTTCACAATGAAAATATAATTGGAAACACACCAACTCTCGTTTAAATGTTTTACCTACAATCATCAATTACCTACAATCCCATACTTAATAATCATCCCATAAATTCAAAACCATCTACCAATATCTTAGCTTAACAATCAAGTTTCCAAGCCAATTAATTCATAACTTCAACTCCAATCATTACCATTCAAGCAATCAAACTTCCTCAACTCAAGTTTCATCCACACCAACAATTCAACCAAACAATCTTAGTTAATAATGTATCAACTAGGTTAGGAGTTTTAAAACAAAAGGGTAAGAGTGTACCCACTGCCACTGTTTTTCGGGGCTGGATTTTTGGCAGCAAGAGACGGTGGTGGCGAGACGGTGGTGCCGACTATCTTCTCCTGCAGAAGCTCGCTGAAGTTGCAGAGGAGGGCATAGCTGGTGGCAGCAGAAGAGGAGAAGATAGGGAGTTAGTTCCATAAGATATCGTATACACTCATGCCCAAAATGGATACACATAAAATACATACATACATGGGTGAGTAGTGGGGGACGGCGGGGATGATATTCCGGTCACCTTCTCCGGCAGAGCATTCTGCCGGATAGTCAGGAAGCAAGAGCGGGAAGGGAGGTGGCAGAGCAGTCCCACCTCCACGCTCGCCCACGGAAACAGAGGCACAACACAGTGGTGCCATGCCGAGGCAATGGCAATAGATTCAGTGGCTGAGCTCCATCCTTGGGTCATCTTCTCCGACAGAAATCGCCGGAGTTTTAGATAACAATTCGACGAGGTCTCGACGACGATGCCCGCTACAGGTGTGGTGGCGATATCACTCCACACACACACACCTCACCAAAACCAGTCACGCACAGCAGAGACGCTGGTAAATCACAGCTCAACCGGGAGCTTGTTGGCATTGGCCATGGCGACCGACGGTGGCAACATTGCCTCGCCAGGAAACTCGTGAAAGCAGAGGCAAATGGAGGACGAGGATGCAGATTTCTCAGATTTCAGAGAGTGAGGGTGACAGATCGAGAGGGGATGAACGTTACGTTTGAGGATGATGAAGAATGGGGAGGGTGAAACGGCGCAACAATTGCTGCTGCCCTAGTTGATTGCTCTGTGTGTATAGTATATACTCCCCACCTCTTGGGCTGACGGGCCGGGTCGAGGATGGGCTTAAAAGAATTCAAGATCTGGGCCTGAATATATAATTGAATATATATTTATATATATTAAAAATTCGAATCGAATATCTACGAATATCGAATTAAATATCATAATTTCATATCCGATTCATTTAATAATCGAATCGAATCGAATAATTTTGAATTCGAATATCAAAATTTCGAATCAAATATCGAATCGGACCAAATTATTCGCCTCGTTTACAACCCTACTCGTGCCCACTTGATCAATCACACCTTTCATTCGCCCACACACTCGGCCTCATACATACATACATATATTTAAATATATAAATATTTTACAACAATTTCTAATTTGTTTTTATTTTTTTCTTTTCGCCACACAATAATGGTGCCCATTTGCTAGTAAAATTAAAATTGTTGGACCGGGCCGTTTTCCTTTGTTTAAAAATCGAATCAATGGGCTACACAACCCAATAGATGGAGGCCCATATTTGGACCGGACCGCAACCCGACCCGATCCGAAACCCTTTCCTCTCCTCCCAAACTGGCCAACTCCCCACTCCAAAAATCGCAGCCGCGGTAGGGCTGAACAAAGGAAAACCCTCGGCTTCCCCATTTCCCCCTACAATCTCCACTCTCTCCGATTTATGAATCCAAGATTTGATTCCACCACAAGAAGGAACCATTCATGAATGGCTTCTTCCGCCCGCGATTTCCCTTCACAATGATGCGACGATCCCCCGCCGCTCCGCCGCCGTCATTGTTAACCTCGGGTCAGTCTTGCATTTTCTTCCTTTCCTCATTATTCAAGCACCATTTCTTGCATTCCGTCGCCTTCGACCCCATTCCCCCTTTCGACCCACCTGCCGCCGACGCCTCCTTGCAGCTCTTTTCCCTTTTGTCACAACCCAATTGGCAGAAGCACCCTTCCTTCAAGAAACTGATCCCCACCATTTCCCCTTCGTTGTTCTCCTCCTTCCTCACCCAGCATCCCCATCTTCACCCTCAGACTGCGCTTAATTTTTTCAATTTCCTCTCCCTGGCACCCACATTTAAGCCAAATGTTCAAGCCTATGCTTCTCTTTTGCGAATTTTAGTTAGGAATAAATCTTTCGGGAATGCAGACAAAATCCGGATTTTGATGGTGAAGTCATGTCTGACTGAGGAGGATGCAAGATTGGCATTGAGTATTTTGCGTGAGATGAATTGTTGTGATAATTCTGATTTTCGGTTTCAGATGAATCTTAGGTGTTATAACATGCTTTTGATGTCGCTAGCACGGTTTGTAATGATTTCTGAGATGAAATCTGTTTATAGGGAGATGCTGGATGATAAGGTGTTGCCGAATATATATACTTACAATGTGATGATTAATGTTTATTGTAAGTTGGGTAGTGTGACTGAAGCAGAATATTATTTGAGTATGATTTTGCAGGAGGGTTTGAAGCCAGACACGCATACTTATACGTCATTTGTTTTGGGGCATTGTAGGAGAAACGATGTAGATCGTGCAATTGAAGTTTTCTTGGTTATTCCGCAAAGGGGTTGTCGAAGGAATGTGGTTACATACAATAATTTGATACACGGGTTGTGTGATGCGGGGAGGGTGGATGAAGCAAGGAGCTTTTTCTCACAAATGGGAGAAGATAATTGCATTCCAAATGTTCGGACCTACACAATTCTAATTGATGCTTTGTGTGGTTCAGGCAGGAAGGTGGAAGCTTTGAGCTTGTTTGAGGAGATGAAGGAGAAGGGTTGTGAACCCAATATTCACACGTACACTGTAGTTATTGATAGTGAATGTAAAGCCGGTAAGCTTGACAAAGCAAAGGAAATATTGGTTGCAATGCAAGATCGTGGGTTGGATCCTAGTGTGGCAACTTATAATGCATTGATCATTGGGTATTGCTTGAAGGGTATGATTGATGCTGCTTTTGAAATATTTGACATGATGAAGTTGAAAGATTGCTGTCCAAATGTGCGTACGTATAATGAGTTAATTTCGGGATTTTGTGTGGTAAAACAAGTGCACAAGGCAATGGCTCTTCTCAATAAGATGCTAGAGCAAAAGCTTACGCCAAATCTCGGCACTTTTAACCTTTTAGTCTATGGGCAGTGTAAGGAAGGAGACACAGACAGTGCTCTTCGCGTGCTCAAGTTAATGGAAGATAACCACATAGTTCCTGATCAGTTAACCTATGGTCCCATCATAAATGCTTTATGTGAAAAAGGTTGTGTTGATAAGGCATGTGACTTATTTGAATCTCTCAAAAGGAGGGGCATAAAGGTGAATGAGGTTATTTATACTACTCTGATTGATGGATACTGCAATGTGGAGGATGTTGACTCTGCCCAAGTATTGTTTGGAAGAATGCTTGCAGAGGGCTGCCTTCCAAACTCATACACTTACGATGTGCTGATTAAGGGATTATGCAGAGTGCGAAAGCTACCTGAGGCTTTAAAACTCGTGGAACAAATGGGGGAGTATGGAGTAAAACCCACAGTTGTTTCTTACTCCATTATCATTGACCATATGTTAAAAGAATTTGACTTTGACAATGCTAACAGAGTTTTCAATGATATGATTACTCAGGGACATAAACCTGATGTATGCACGTACACTTCATTCCTCCTTGCCTATTTCAACCAAGGAATGTTGAGAGAAGCAGAGGATGTGATGGCTAAGATTAAACATGATGGGATTGAACCAGACTTGATGGCTTACACTGTTCTAATTGATGGATATGGACGATTTGGATTTTTGGATCGTGCTTTTGATACATTCAAGCTTATGGTTGATGCGGGACATGAACCATCTTCCTATACTTATTCTGTTTTAGTGAAACATCTCTCGTATGAGAAACTAGTCAGAGGAAATGGTGGTGGAACAGGTGTCGGTCTAGAGCCACATACTGGCACCATAAACATTGCTGATGTGTGGAAAATAATAGAGTATGATACAGCGCTTAAGCTCCTTGAGAAAATGCAGGAGCATGGTTGTGTACCAAATGTAAACACATATAATGCGCTCATTACTGGACTTTGCAGAGAGAGGCGCCTTGAAGAAGCCTGGAAATTGTTAGATCATATGAAACAACGTGGAACGTTTCCAAATGAAGACACGTATAACAAGCTAGTCAACTGTTGCTGCAACAAGAAATTGTATCAGGAAGCCATGGATTTAGTTGATGCAATGCTCAGACTTGAACTTTTACCTCATTTAGAGTGCTACAAGCTGCTTGTTTGTGGGTTGTATAACAGTGGAAATGATGAGAAGGCCAAAGCAACCTTCTGTAGGCTACTTCACTGTGGTTACAATTATGATGAAGTGGCTTGGAAGGTTTTGATGGATGGCATGCTAAAAAGGGGCTTCGTGAATGGGTGCTCTGAGCTGGTCAGTCTCATGGAAAAAGATGGTTGCAAACTTGCTCCTCAAACTCATTCAATGTTAGTACAAGGAATTCTTGATCAAAGTCATGGCACTTAAGAGCAGATGGAACATCTTTAGTTTTTATGGTTTTTCTGTGAGTTTCTGGGTAAAATATGGTTCTTGAGTTGCTTGGTTGGTGTGGAGAAGCCCCTGCCTTCCACTGGACATGCAAATGCTGATGTTCACATGCTACATGGATCTGCTGGCCCACCCCCTGGCTTCTAAGATTCTTGATGATTTTGTTGAAAGATGTGAGGCTTGCCTCTTGGATATTTGCTTGGGGCAGAGACCAGCATAATATGTTGTGCAAATGTAATGCAAGTGAGTTTCTCTTTCCTCCTATCTAATTTTTTCATAAATGCATATGTATATGTATATTGCAGGCACACAACTGACACATCTTCTGACATTTGCTTCTATTGTATTCTACGTGTAATATTTTGTCTTTGTATATGATTGACATTGCTTTGCCATCTGTTGGGACCTATTGTGTGTGTCTTAATAGTTTTTGCGACCTTGGAATCAATGTTATGCTTGGATACAATGTTTATTGAGTTTTCTAAGTTACATGCATATTTGTTGATAAGTGGAAGTGTGAGTTTCCAAGAAAGTTGGTGATTGCAAAAATGTTATGTAGTTTGAGAGTATGGATAATCTTGTGATTTTTTTGTGTATGAAGGAAAAGTATATGTGCAGGTTAGCTTTTGGCAAATAGTAAATAGGTTACCTATGAAAATTCTTTCAAGTAGTTCACACCAATATAAAGTTTTGCTTGAAACTCACAAGCCATGAGGTGGGAATCAAGGCATCCAGTTCCATCCCAAGGAAAATAGCTCACGTTCCTTTGCATTTTTAATGCATTGCTTGTGTGGAAATTACATTCATATCCCTTCTACCTTCACTAACCTTATTCACTGCTTTCCAGATTTCCGAAGTAGACCTATTCCCCTTTGACAGTAAGGATACCCTTGAGGTGATTGTTTTGTATATGAAGGAAAGGTATATCTTAGCATTGACAAATAGTAAATAGGTTACTTATGGACATTATTTCAATTAGTTCAGACCAATAGAAAGTATTGCTTGGAAGTCGGAACTCACAAGTTGTAAGGTGGGAATCAAGGCAACCATTTCCCAAGGAAAATAACTCATATTCCCTTCCATTTTTAATTCATTGTTTATGTAGAAATAACTTTTATATCCCTACCGGCTTCTCTAAGTGTTAATCACTTTCCAGTGTTGGAAGTAGATCTATGCCCTTTTGACCATTAGTGACTGTTAGATGGACTAATGTAATTTCCCGGTATATTGTGATTTGGTAGTTGATTAGTGTGGTTTCATAACCATTTTTATGTATGCTTGTTTGGTTACCTGAGTTTTTATTCTGGTAGAGGCTATTCATTATTTGGATACAACATGATTTCTTCTGTTCATATTAGAAAAGTGCTTTGATTGTTTAATTCAATTTTTACTTGCTGAGGAAGATATTCATTACTGACATATATGCACAGGTTGAATCTGCCCTTTTGCCTTGCTGATACAAAGATTGGTCTGTGATGATGCTATATTCTGAATCAAATATAAAAGTGACTCCACAAGGTAATTACTTCTATGAGGAAGACTTAGATATATAATTGTTTGAGATTTTTGCTGCAGCAGCAATGAAGAATCGTTTTAACATATCATGTAATCTGGCATTGACTGTTTAAAGTGGAGATGACCTGAACACTTACTTCTAGCCTTGAGTTGTCTCTCCAGAGCTGCAAATTAGGCCTTAATTTCTGGTTTCAAGTTTTAGGAAAATATATTACAACCTCAATATTTTTTTGGCATCAAGAATTCATGATACAAGTTTTAGTGTTTGGTAGATTCTATGCTCTTGCGCTTCCACTAGGCTTCATCTTAATTTTGTAGAGTTATCAGTGGAGTATGAAAAAATGAAAAATATTAAAATATAACGACACTTGGCATGATTTTTTACTAGTGGAATTAGTGCTCTCAGATATAGGTGGTTTTTTTGGCTATCTACAATAGGATCCATTGAGCTCGAACTTTAATGAAAACTGATAAATGGGATTCTTGTGCAATGTGCATTCTATCTGCAGATTCCTGAATAAAAATGTAGCATTGGTAGTTGGGTTGGGTTTGACTCGAGGGAGGCAGCTCTGATTGGTTTTGTTGAAAAGGAAAGGGCTAAACCCTTTACTCCTATTAAGAAATATTTGGGGTAAAGTGGAAATACAATGAAAGGCTAGGGGAGTAGTTTCTTAAAATTTTAAGATTAAGAGTGCAAAGTGAGAAAATTATCAAATAGGGTGCGGGGGGTGGGGGGTGGGGTTGGGTTTAACCCAAAAGGAAAAGATCTATTTTTCCACTAAAAAATGGTGAAAGTGTCCTATTTATAGGACATTATTACAATGGTAAATATAAGAAATAAAATAAAACCAGAATTAAAATATTATCCTACCAAACAATAGAATCTGAAATAAAAAAGAAATGATATCAAATATACAATTTTAAATAACACTTTCCCTCAAATTGTACTTGGATAAGAGAGATCAATTTGCAATAAAGATGCAAAACACACCCAAGGCTCTTGTGGAGAAGACTCACACAAGAGAAAAAGAACCATGTCCGACAGGGGTGATGGCAACAACTCAAGACTCAAGAGCATCCAAACCTAAACTGCATCAAAGTGGTGGCAGCTAAATCTCAAAGGCCTCTAGAAATCTATGTGAAGAGAAATGCACAACGAATATGCCATTGGGTGGAAGAGAAAACATGCAAGCGATACCATTAGGTGGAAGAAAAACATGCAAGCTAACACCATGGGGAGAGGAGGTGAAAGTATTATGTTTAAAATATGGGAAAATTCTTGCTCCAATACCATGTTGAAAAGAAAAAGATCCATATTTGCACTAAACAATGGTAAAAGAGTCCCTATTTATAGGACATTATTACAATGGTAAATATAGAAATAAAAAAAATCAAATTAAAATATTATCCTACCATAACTCTAGAATCTAAAATAGAAAAGAAATAATATTAAATATACTATTCCAAATATAATTCTTTAACAAGTTTAAGGGATAATTGAATAGTTTTTTGGATTATTTATAAAAATGACAGAACATCATAGTAAAAAGCGCTGATATTGGAGCTGTGGATAGTGCAAAAGCTTAGAACAACATTTGTTGTGTATTTCTGAAGTTCACCACATCTTAATGTGTGTAGTTCCTGTTTCGAATCCACTTGCGCACGGCAAACTAGTCTATTGTAGTGATTTAAGAATATAAATAGTAGTGCAAAGCAACCCATTTGGGTACATTGCAAGAGACACGAGAAGTAAGAGACATACTGCCTGCAATGAATTCTTCATAATTTTGTGGTTTTGGATGTATAATGGAGAAACCCCATCGTTTGCCACACATTGTGAAAGGTGAGTTTGTTCTTAGCTGTTCTGTTCTACTGTTTATGCTCTAATATCTTGAAAGTATATGGATGGTGGTGTAATATATATGTGAATTATTGTGTGGTGTTTACCTTTGCATATCCCCCACCTTCCTTCTTGTGAACCCAATCTCAGGTTATTTATGTTGGGCCATTTTCATTTGTGTCGTGCCTCTGCTATTAATTGAATCATTTTGTGAGTGATATATGCTTCATTCCTATTTCCCCCTTTTTGCAGGTAACCTTTGTGATTTGTAGATATCCTGATTCCTTAAATGACTTCTTGCCCCCTAAGTCCATAATGGCATAATGATTCTTGTATATATCTAAATGTTAGAAAACAGAGGAGCCCGAAGATAGAACACAGGCAACAGTTGGAAGAGCTTCAATTTTAAACTCATCATTGAAGATGGTAATTAATTCTACAGTTATTCTCACTTTCTTAGACGATGAATTTTTGGGATGGCAAAAATATCTTGTTACCTCGTACATTTTTTTTTCTTCGTTTTCAGGTGACATGTGATGCACAATTTTCTCAACTTTGCATGCCACTTGGTAAGCGCAGATTGATTTTTGCTGCAAATATATCTCTCAGAGTTCTGAGAAATTAATGTTTTTTAGTCCCTGTCTAATAAAGGGTATTGGTTCACCACTTCACCACCTCCTACCATAGATAGTGATTTTTTAGGGGGTCGTGGGCTAAATTGTAGCCCTTAAAATTTGAATGCCTGAGATGGTTTGTCCTTTGTAATCCAATGGCCAATTTTAAATTTTAGGAGTTATGGAGTGTATTTATGATTGAATCTTTCTATTTCTCCCAAAGGCAGAAAAATTAAAGCATCAGCATTTATGGTCGCGTAGTTACTAAATTATTCCTTAACTTATAATTGTACTTAATTTAGCATTCCTAAACTTATAATTATATTTAATTTAGCAAAGGCCAAAACAGTAAAATGAATCTAATAAAATATTTGATAATGATTTAAGTAAATATATGATACAATTTTTATTAAAATTGTTTAATTTTCGGTTAAATTTTTTTGTTTCAAATATTTCTCCTTTTTTGGTGTTGAGTATCAAATGTTTTTTTATCTTGATCGGATATTCATGGGTCTTTTTGAGGTCCAAAATTAATTTTTCGAGGTACTAGTAGAGTTAAATTGGTAGACTCTTTTCAAAGTAATTTATTGCATTCATAATGCTCGAATTTGAGATTTTAATTATGAAGCTCTATTCTACTCAAGTCAATTGTTGGTAGGTTTCTAATATTCTTTCTGATAATTATTAAATTATTCTCAAATATATATATATATATATATATATTATATTTTTGTAGTTTAAATAACTATTCTGTAAAAAATTACGTAAACAAAATATTAAATAATAATTCAAA
>MAYD01375262.1:0-11417 GCA_001909325.1 Ruellia speciosa
ATCTAATACTCCCTCCAATTCATATTAATTGTCATTTGAAGTTGTTGCACATTTTAAGAAAATTGATCAAATTGAGAGTAAATATTGTAATTATTGTACTGAAATTGGAAAAAGATAGAGAAAATAGTGTAATAATTGTATTTAAATTTGAAAAAGATAGGGATAATAACGTAATAATGGTCTTGAAAGGTGTAAATAACAAATAATTTGAATCATTTAAATATGGTTCAAAAGACAAATATTGTGAATCGGAGGGAGTAGGGCTTTTTTTAAGTAACTTTATAAACTATCTAAAACATTTCTAAAAGGACATAGATATGATGGAGGGAGTATATAATATGACAATGCAAGGACAAAAAAAATGATTATGCATCACCAATCAAGTTTGACTAAAATTTCGGCAAAATTAGGCATACCCTATATGAAACCTCTTCTGCTAGTGGGTCAGGGTGGCAAAAACCAAACACACACACAAAAATATCAAGAAACACTTACTTCTTCAATTTCACTTTTCTCAGCTTGTCTATTGATGCAGCCTACGTACAACTTGTGAATATGTACACCATGGATCCCTGGAGACATTGAAGTTGTCAGATCAAGATGCAAGGATTTCAGTTTTATATTGAGTATCATATGTTATCAGAGAATCACCAAGTCGCTCACGTTCCCCATCCGCAAATTTAACTTTCATGGGAATTGATGCCTGAAGAAATCAATCACGACATCAAAAATATATTTTGAGAGAGAGAGAAACCAAAATTAGCATTATTATAACTAACCCCAGGAAAAGTATGTGGACCGTGAAATGCCCCTATAGCTCGCTCAGCTTGTTCTAATGTTGCATACTTCACAAAGCAGGCCTCTAAAAGAACATGGAGCCAAGACAATTATATGCACATATTTCTTAGTTGGATAAAACTGTAATGATTCTTATACTCATAGGTTAGTGTCATGAAACAATAAGCATAAAATAAACAGCAGTACAGTGACATGTCAGTAAATGAGCAGAGCAAGATATAAATTCCCAAGCTTGTATCATGACAGCACCAATTTAACTTTCATTACAAAATGGCATTTGTTCCGAACCATGGCATCGTTGCATGCAGAATTTCATAAAAATGTCTTTTGGGTCATGTAATCAGTTAAACCTTGGCATTATTTCATAACATGCTTAATGAAGGAAAATAATGCATATAGCTAACTAAAGGGTACACCGTACACACATACCTTAAGAAGTTAACAAGCAAAAAGACCATGGATAATGGAACCAAGTATCGCATAAAAAGATGTCAGCAGTAAAATATTGATATCATGACTAAAGCATAACAAGGTATTCTATCAACTAGTGTTACCCATTTTATTCCAAGTATCATGGATGTTCCCACAATTGTTTAACATAAAGTAATAGCTTTTAAGGACCATTGTTCCTTACCCTGCTGTAAACCGGTCTTTTTATCCTTCAGAAGAACAACCTCAAGAATTTGTCCGTGTTCACCAAAAAAGGCCCTTATCTGAGAGCAAAATAAAATATTACTATCTACAGAAGTTACGAAAATTTTCTGCCGGTAGAGAGACGCTTCACGCTTACATCTTGTTCCGTGGATGATCTTGAAATCCCTACCACGTAAAGCTTCACATAACTTCCAGAACCAACACTGTCTGCAAAATATAACTCAAAAAATGGCTAACAGCTAGTCAAATTTTACTCAACAGGAAAAAAAATTAAAACAAAATAGAAGCTCTATAATTACTTGAATGAGAAAATGGCCTCTTTTGTCCCGATGGAGGAAGCGAGCTACTGGAATTGGATGTTCCATTCATCTGGAAACCATCGGAATCATTCTGCTCACCGTGGAAATTGGGGGCGTAACGTTGGTCCGTTTGGTGGCGACCACCGTGGAAGTGGGGCTCCTGACTGTTTTCATGAGGATAGTGACCGCCGTCGGCGGGGAACGATGCCGACGGCGGCGTGCCGGAGTGATCGGCGTCCCTCTCCATGATGGTGAAGAAGAAGAAGAAGAAGAAGAAGAGGAAGAAGAAGAAGACTGTAATTTTACTATTCCAACCCTACGGCTGACTCGCTTAACGTCAATGGTGATTTATATTGGGCCTTGTTGTAGGCCCAATAAATTATTGGGTTGGACCCTTTTAAGGACAGTTGAAATGGACCCAATTTAAAAACGTATTTACTTACTTACTTAATTAATTAATTACTTAATTGATGGATGAAGATGAAGCAAGTAGTGCTTGAGCACTAATTCTTACATTTCAATGGTCGGCAATAAACTAAACGATCCGACCGTCGGGCATATTCCAAGAATCCGACAAACTATTGTCTGGTTTCATTTCCTCGTTTTGATTTGTTTATACTTTTCGTTCTTCTTTCTGGTCAGGTCCACGCGGACGTACATATCAATCAACCCATTCGAGGGGGAACCAAAATATTAGAAATATTGGGAGAGCCCAGCCCAGAAATTGAAGATGAATAATCCTTCTGGAAGCTTCAGAGACTTCTTTCCTTCCTTATTGTCGCGTTGATTTTTGTTTTGTCCGCCGGTTTTAGGTTTCCGCAAATGGGTTACTGAGTGGTACGCGCAATTACCATGATTTGATGTTTCGTTATGACCTGTGTATTTATATTCTTGTTTTAATTCGAATTTTGGATATCCCTTTTTTGGATTTTGTCCGTGTAGACAACCTTGATTTATGTCTTCTTGCATGAAGAAAGTGGAATTAGGATTGCTGTCATAATCTTTTCAACGCGTTTGCCTTTTTTTTTAATGGTGTAAATGACAGGATAACGTTGTTGCTTCGAGGGTTCTGGTTATTTACCTATTTGGTAAATTGGGGTTCCTGGTTGAATTCTGTGGTGGGAAAAAAAGGCATCTTGGATCCTTGATAGGATAATAGAAATTGAAATAGTTCTTCCTTTTATTGTCAAATGACAGTTGGCAATGACAATGTGGCTTCTGTCTTGAATTTTTGGTGAAATTGATGTTGCTTTTTGATTGAGGGGGGAAGAAATTGTGAAGGATCAGGCTAGATTTTTATGGTAATGGAAAGTGGAAGTAGCTCGAAAGAGAATGAAGTCGTAGTTGATATTGAAAGTGATAAGAGTCATGAAGTTCAAGTTAATAGAGCAACGACAGCGGGTAACAAACGAGGGAAGAGGTCGTTGGACAAGGTCACTGGTGGCATTTTGAATTATGGTGGATCAGGCAATGAGGAGACGAGAATAAAGCCCGATGGCAGTGGATCTGGGGGATCAGTTGAAAGTTCATCTGAAGCTGTGGAGTTGCTGGTGGATAAAAGTATGGAAGAACAGCAGCCATTGATAAAAAAGGAACACGAGAAGGAGAGACGTAAGGGTGGAAAAGTTAAGAAGGCTGCGAAACCGCCCAGACCTCCCAGACCTCCCAACGGTCCAACGTTGAGTGCTTCTGATTTGAGGATGATCAAAGAGATTACTGAAATGGCCATGAAGAAGCGGGAGAGGATTGAACGAATTAAACAGTTGAGGAAGATGCAAGCTTCTAAAGTTCCATCATCATCATCGGCATCATCATCACAGGGGAGCACCATCTT
The DNA here is from genome assembly GCA_001909325.1 of Ruellia speciosa. Lineage (NCBI taxonomy): Eukaryota > Viridiplantae > Streptophyta > Magnoliopsida > Lamiales > Acanthaceae > Ruellia > Ruellia speciosa. Next base: position 3,586 of record MAYD01375262.1, read on the forward strand.
TGCTATGACCATAACGCTTCTCTTTTTTCTTCTGCTCATCTTCCAAGGTGTGGCATCATTTTGGTACTATTTCTTGATTCGGTTAATGTATGCACAAGTATGTTCAAAACATCCTCTGCTATGAAATATGGATTTGTTGATATACTATATGTTAAATGATTCTATACCCTAATAGCTTAAGTTTTTTTCTGGTGAGTTGGTCACTTATATGGTATCAGAGCAAGGGTGTCGTGTTCGAGTCCCGGCACTCTTTCTATATCTTTCTAGACTGATGTATGTCATATGATTATTCTCCTTTAATAGCTTGAACTTTTAGGCAAACTGGTCACTGACGGGATCAAATACTTGGTGTGTATGATACAAGTCCTCGAGCTCATGAGTTTCTTTAGTACTACATATTAGAATCTTGAATACATATTAGTTAACTCAGACTGAAGCAAAGTTTGATGTTCAATGGCTAAATTGTGTTTAGTATCGTTCTTGGCCTTAGCGATTATTTGTTTGTCCGCCTTCAGGTTTTATTGGCAATACAAGTTCAGGTTTTTCACCGTCTGCAGCTCCACAGCCATCTCCAGAGACGGCTATTCAGTTTTACAAAGCTGTTGTGCCAGGCGACGATGCTGGACCAAATTTTGTTTTATCCAAGTTGGTGCCTCTTATCCCCAAATTGTTTTTGTTTACTTCATCTTCTCCATACATACTTGTATTGATTGTTTTTATTTGCGAATGCAGATCTACAGAAATGCACTCCGGTCCGGATTTCAGTTTGCCGGTAAATGATCAACAGATGTGACAATAAAGGGAAAATTTTCTCCTTTTGTCTGTACATGGGACATGGCCATGGATGACTTTATTGTTCTAAGCACAGTACATTTTCTTGTCATAATTTTAAGGGGTTGATGATGATGAGTGAGTACATATGGTGAGACGGAGGTTTTGAGTTCATGTATTACTTGTGCTTGGTTTCGCTACAATAAATATTTTTGGCACTTGCCAGTGGATGTGTCAGGAAAAACGCAGTAATATTGGAATGTCACAGTTTCTTTGCATGGAAACAAATTCTCAAATTTCTTAATTATCTCCCAATAGCCCAGAATAAGCCCAATACAAAAGTACTGGAAGCCCATGTTAGTCCCAATTTAAGAGTGGGCCGAGTGACGTCATATAATTAATTAATTGGGCCAGGCCCAAAATGGTCGGTTACTTTGCACCCTTGAAACGAGATAATAAATGCAAAGAAAGGAATGAAAAACAGCGCCGGCTTGCTCCGTTGCCCGCAACTCTCCCTTTTCCTATATAAACTCAAACGAGCAACTCTGTTCGTTCTTTCTTTTTTACCTCTAGGGTTTTTTCTCGAGCTCCGATTTCATTTTCCCAATTTCACGGAGAGACTTGTCGCCGCGGAATTGGAGTAGTGTTTGGTAGATGGGAACGGAGAGGAAGAGGAAGGTCAGCTTGTTCGATGTAGTGGACGAGGCGGCGGTATCGGGGAAGATGGCTCGGGCCAACGGCGGCGGCGCGACGGGGGCTGCAGCGGCGGCTTCGTCGGTTAATAAATGGAATGGAAGGCCATACTCTCAGAGATATTACGAAATTTTGGAGAAGCGAAAGTCTCTCCCTGTGTGGCAACAGAAAGAGGAATTCTTGCAGGTGCTCAGGGCCAATCAAACCCTAATTCTTGTTGGTGAAACTGGCAGTGGTAAAACAACACAGGTTAGTATCAATCACCTGCTAGCTTGATGCATTGTTATGCTATCTTTGACGCTTTTTAGACGCTGCCTATAATTTTAATGGAAGAATCCAAGCACGTTGTTGGGGGTCTTATGCCTAGAGAATGCCAGAGAGGAGTCCCATTTGGGGTTTATGCATAGAAAATGCCAAAAAGGAATTTTTGTTGATGAAGTCCAACCCTTGATGGATATTTTATACAGTAGGTGACAAGGGTCCGCTGCTCATCCTCTTTTTATAGCCTTAAGCCAACTGATTTACCATTTCTAGAAAATTGTTAAGATGATCAAGTGGCTGTTGTGCTTGACAGAATTTGAAGTGTTGACAGTTCCATTACCACATTTCGCCTATACAAAGTATTTGCATTTATCGGCTATTATTCTGCTTCCCCATCCCTTGCACTACTACAATTTGTTTTTCCTTCATTGGGATTTTGTTTTGGGCAAGCTTCTGACTGCTCTACTAGCATTGTGTGTAATCTAATTGCTTCATTTGCATTGCAAATTGTTTGCTGTTAACATTTTCCGTTTCTCTTTTTGGTTGGAATTTCTTTCGCAGATTCCCCAATTTGTGCTGGATGCTGTAGAGATAGAGACTGCGGATAAGCGCAGGAAGTTCATGGTTGGATGCACTCAGCCTAGGAGGGTGGCTGCAATGTCTGTTTCAAGGAGAGTAGCTGAAGAGATGGATGTGACAATTGGAGAGGAAGTGGGTTATAGTATTCGTTTTGAGGATTGCAGCAGTGCAAGAACTGTTCTGAAGTAATTGCTTTCTGGCTCTTTTTTCCTCTTATGCTGTCTCGAGACTTTTCCATGGAAATAGTTTCCTAATATTTTTATTTCAGGTACTTGACTGATGGTATGCTTTTGAGGGAAGCCATGACGGATCCACTCTTGGAAAGATACAAAGTTATAATTCTCGATGAGGCTCATGAGAGGACATTGGCTACGGATGTTCTATTTGGGCTTTTGAAGGAAGTCTTGAAAAATAGGCCTGACCTGAAACTTGTTGTTATGAGTGCCACTCTTGAGGCTGAAAAATTTCAAAGCTACTTTTTTGGAGCACCACTAATGAAAGTTCCTGGGCGGCTTCATCCAGTTGAGATTTTCTATACCCAGGAGCCTGAGAGAGATTATCTTGAAGCTGCTATAAAGACAGTTTATCAGATTCATGCTTGTGAACCTGCTGGTGATATCCTAGTTTTTCTTACTGGTGAAGAGGAAATTGAAGATGCATGTAGAAAATTAGCTAAGGAAATAGCTAATGCTGGGGATCAAGTTGGACCTGCAAAAATAGTACCCCTGTACTCAACACTTCCTCCAGCAATGCAGCAGAAGATTTTTGAATCTGCTCCACCCCCCACAGTGGAAGGTGGTCCTCCCGGAAGGAAGATTGTTGTTTCAACAAATATTGCTGAAACATCTTTGACCATTGATGGCATTGTTTATGTCATAGATCCTGGATTTGCAAAACAAAAAGTTTATAATCCACGAATTCGTGTTGAATCTTTGTTGGTATCACCTATATCAAAGGCTAGTGCCCACCAACGTGCAGGACGTGCTGGAAGAACGCAACCTGGAAAATGTTTTCGCCTGTACACTGAGAAGAGTTTCCACAATGACCTTGTACCGCAGACTTATCCAGAGATATTGCGATCAAACCTTGCTAACACTGTTTTGACTTTGAAGAAGTTGGGTATAGATGATTTGGTCCATTTTGACTTTATGGATCCACCTGCTCCAGAGACACTTATGAGGGCACTTGAGGTTTTAAATTACTTGGGAGCCCTCGATGATGATGGGAACTTAACCAAGTTGGGGGAAATCATGAGTGAGTTTCCCTTGGATCCTCAGATGGCGAAAATGTTAGTTGTCAGCCCAGAGTTTAATTGTTCGAATGAGATTCTTTCCGTATCTGCTATGCTTTCAGGTATGCATTTTTTTTTTTCCTTTTGTCTTGTCAGTCTATGGGTGGTAGTCCCATATCTACAATAAAGTAGAGAGTCTGACTTCACACCATTTGTGAAGTTTATTCTAAGGCCATCTTGCATGCACAGGTATGTGCCTGCCAATGGTAATTGCAGATGTCTAATTGCATACATGATTGCAACGCACTCGTGTATGTGATTGATATTTGAGTGTCTTTTAGGTTGTCATCAGCATTCTTCTCTGGGTTCCATGCCTTAAGTGGCATGTACCAAGGATTTCTAAGTAAGTGCTGATGCAGATAGTTGCAGTTTCTCAGTATTCTCTCATGAAGCAAATGGTGTCGTCTCGCCTATATACATCGCTGACCTTCCGTGGGCCTCCTCTGTGATAACCACTTTTTTCTCTAGTACCCAATTGCTTTGTCCGGCCTAGGGAGGCTCAAAAAGCTGCAGATGAAGCCAAAGCCCGGTTTGGACACATTGATGGAGATCACCTCACACTGTTAAATGTCTATCATGCATATAAACAGAATAGTAAGATTGGATCTCAATACTTTTTTGTGTTCACCGTCTTTGTTCATTGTGTATCCTGATGCTGATGTTTACAAATCCTGATTGATTTGCAGGTGAAGATCCACAGTGGTGCTATGAGAATTTTATCAATCACCGGGCATTGAAATCAGCTGACAATGTTAGACAGCAGCTAACTCGCATTATGTCCCGATTCAACTTGAAGCTATGCAGCACGGATTTTAACAGCCGTGATTACTATCTGAACATCCGGAAGGCTATGCTGGCTGGATACTTCATGCAGGTTGCCCATTTAGAGCGAACTGGGCACTATCTTACTGTCAAAGACAACCAAGTATGTGCTTATAATATTGAATATAATTTATAATGGGTGCATGTGATCCTGAACCAGCTATAACACAGTTCACCCATGCTGACGACTTCAATTATCTTGTGCAGGTGGTTCACTTACACCCATCAAATTGCCTGGACCATAAACCCGAGTGGGTCATCTACAATGAATATGTCCTTACAAGCAGAAATTTTATCCGTACAGTAACTGATATCCGTGGTGAATGGTCAGTTTTAAATCCTTTCTGTCTTTAACTCGTGTATGGTGCCATATTTTTTTTTAAAATTTGATCACAAAAGAATCCAAATTAAAATAGTAAATGGGACTTACTGCTTTCTGAATCATGTTCATGGAATCTGGTTGTGTGATGGTCTCATGGTGTCACTGCTCTGAACATAGGAAGAATGAGAAGTTGGAGAAGACTGGCTGTAACCTAATTGTCTCATTGTCTGTTATGGGATGTCCTCAACTTTTATATTTTCTCCAGACTGGAGGCTTGTTTGGATGTAATTTTGCCATTTCCTGAAAGAAAATTTTGTGTGAAATATAAAAAAATTGAATTGTATTAGTAAAATATGGGTTTGATTGCTTTTGTATATTGTGTATAAATATTATATAATGATTAGATGAGATGATATGATTGAGGAGAAGAATAGGAGGGTGTAGGATGTAGAGTTGTGATTATATAGAAATTTATAGTTGAAGTAAATAGGGTTGAATTATTAAATTGTTTTTCTTTATATTAAGATAAAAGTGAAAATTTTAGGTTGAAAAAGCTATGTGTGCAAAAAGAGATTTTTTTGGAAAAGAACTAAGTTACATCCAAACAGCGCCTTTGTTTTTATGTTTGACAAAAATGTTTGCAAATTTGCAGTTTTGAGGTTGGATATCCAATTAGATACTGTTTTATTGATTCTTTGGTGCATACTTGAGATTCTGAATAGTGTGCAGTCATTCCTTTATCCTGTTGTTCCATGTAGCATCAGAATGTTCTTTTCCTGTTGCATGGTTATTGCTGTATATTCGTTTTATGCTTGCATTGCTGATGTTTTATCCGTCGATGGTTTATATTTCTAACAAAACTATTTATCTTGTTTGGTTGTAATTTTTTAAGTTGATTGAATGTGTAAAAATTGCGTTTCTGTGTGTTCTCTATGTGAATTGTTGATATGGTGTGTTAATTGATGGGTTGTGTGATAATATGGAAGTGGCGACAACTAGCTTATAGTAGGTAAAATACGAGCATGAGTTTATGTTAGATAATTTTTTATTGTGCATGATTACATACACATTTGTTTAAATTTTATCTTGGTCAGTATGTTTTTCTGGGTACAATGTACGGAACTGTTATTGGCAGTTTCCTTGGCCTTTTTTAAGAAATGGTAGTTAGAAGTCATGAGGTCCAGTGGTGGTGTAACGGTGATAAGGTGGTTTCTGTGGCTGTTAAAGCTCTTGTCTAGCCAGATGTTTTGGTAAATTTGTCTGTTGTGTTGGTTAATTGGCTTAAATGGAATCGTAGCTATTTGTTGATATTGGTTATAAATGTTCAGATTTATTATATTTTGTGATATGGAAAGATATTTCACCTTTACGGTGGTATGTCCTGATTTATCTTGATAGTAACATAATCAACGAAACTGTGCAGGTTGGTTGACATTGCATCACATTATTATGATCTGTCAAACTTCCCCAACTGTGAAGCAAAACGGCAACTGGAGAAACTATACAAGAAGCGGGAGAGTGCCAAGGAGGAAAGCAGGACTAGAAAGTGAGGAACAGAAGATGTGCTGGTGATATGCCTATGGGACAAACATAACTTACTTGAGCACTTAGCATTTGCAATCCATTCTAGTTCATTGTAATGTGCCCATTAATTAGTTTGTATGGATATATGCAATATTCTTGAATTATACTGAGTGTACTGACTCCCTGGCGTGGCGCCTGCTCAGTTGAAGCTGGTCGGTGGGGAAAACCTACCCCAGCCGAAATATCCTGATACAGGAATTGTGTTGCCTGTTGGTCTGCCTGTTGTTTTTAGCCAGCCAGGAAGTGGGGACTGCGGAGTGCTGGTCGGGTCAGGGTAGTTCATTTTATTTTTGTTCTTGAAAGATGACTCTTTTGATTAAGAGTGTTGTTTACCACATTTTATATTGCCCCTCATTTAGTCACTCATCTTTGGATCAAGAAATGAAGGGACGCCTCACTTCTTTGTTTTTTTTTTTTTTTAATGTTTTCCATTATTCACCATGATTTTCTTTACAAATGGGTACAAAAAACACAATATAGTTTTTACAGTGATTATACCAACACTAATGTACTTGATTCCATCAAAACTGCGATAAGAATGAGAGGGAGTATATATTTCAACTGTTAATAGGCCCCTGAAATTCATTATTTGGAACATGTTTACTTATTATGAACAAGAATGATAAATTAATGCAATCTTCTCTTTCAGATACATATGGTAATTTCTATGTAAAAAAAATTTCTTGGTATTTTACTTTCTATGTAATTTGATAAAATATATACAATTTTTTTCCTACATTGAAAATAGATAGGATATAAAAATTTAGGAAGTCATTAATTATTTATTAATTAATTTTAGAAAAGAGCATAAAAATAAGAAAGTAAATGGGGAGATAGATGGATCAAGGTTTACAAAAATACAGGGTAGGGATGATTGTTGTGGCTTTAGAAAGAGGATCAGCTAGCCTATTGCTCTCCTGCCGTAGATAGTTGAAGCGATAGCCTTTTGAACTAATGAGTAATTGTGAAAAGCTACTGATGAAAGGCAGGTGTCCTGTTTTGCCGGCCGCCGCTTCTCCTAATCGCAGTCAAGCAATCCCCACAGATTGATATGATTGAGCTGCTAAATGTGTTTGCTAACCTGATTGCTAGCCTTGCTGTGAGGACCTCCGCGTGCAGTAGAGTGTATCGGCCCGTCATCTGTTTAACCACCCATCATACTATATCCCCTGTTGGGAGACCCACCGTTGCAAGCCTGATGGATTTAGTTGTATCTATATATACATATATATATATATATATATTGGAAATTGAGTTATCCAACACATAATCCTTAAATACCAATTTCAACATTATTCACTTATTCTTAACTTTGTTGTTAATTGTATCCATATCTATATTTACAATATTGTTGGATCACACCAACAAATCAACAATTGTGATTCAACAACTTTCTAGTTCATGTTAAAAATTACAAAAAAACGTACTTAGTGTCTAAAAGATAATTTGATAGTATCTTCTTAGTTACATGAATAAAAAAAGGTTTTCTTTAACGCTATTAATTATGAA
>MAYD01375476.1:0-11979 GCA_001909325.1 Ruellia speciosa
ATTGTGAATTACTACTTGGGGTCAATTGTGTTTCATCTATAGGAATGTCTCGCTCGGCAAGTAAATAAAATTGATAACGATTTCAAAAGATGGTTTGTTGATTGTTGGATTCTCACATATGATTGCTCGTAAGCCAAAAGCCCAAGAGTTTATTGTGTGTATATCTGGGAATATGTTTGTATTGTGAGTATTCATTAACTGACTATTAGTACCTGTCTTGGGAATATGGTTGGGAGTACGTCGTATCTTGTAGTTGAAGTAATCATTCTTAACCGAAGTTTCTACAATTAACAAAAATTGTTTGAAAATTGGAAGACTTATGCAAATTTCATTACATTTATCCTGGTCCCAGTACCTCATTTACCTGCTTTCTAGAATAAATCTTCATTGCTTTCTAGGAGTAGAAATAGATTTAGAACCAAACCTTTGATCTGATTGAGTAACTGAATTGCAAAGTTGACATAGCACATAGGCGTGACATATACTTCTACTCGTATTCCTCCAAGTGAACGATCTGGTACTTACTATAAATATTGCAACTTTGACACCGTGCGCTTTCGGGTGACGGGAATTACCGAAATCTTTAAATACATTTTATAAATCCATATCACATGAGTAAATTCGATCCATGTCATTAATCCATACGTGACAAATCTTTCACCTATTTTATAAAGGGTAATTCATCTGTTAAAGTTTCAGTATTCTACCCCGACTAGAATTCGAGCCTCGAGCCCAGCCTCACCCCCACTTTCTATCCCTGTGCTTCCATTTGCTAGGCTTGCGCTTCGTCGACGTGCTTCCCTTCAGTCGACCTTTCGCTATCTTCTTCACATCCGGCTCCCCGTGCCCCATGCTCTCGAGGTTCAGTGTCTCATGTAGCAGGAGGGCAACCTGGCACTGTACCGTGGGGTCACTGGCAAATACTTGCTCTATCATGGATTGTATGCACTGCTGTACCTCTAACGAGCCGGATGCAGCCTGCCAAGGGACTCGTTGGCATCGTCCCCGTACACCAGTGTGCGCCAAAATGCATGGACGTGATTGATGCTGAGCCCATCACACTTGTCCATGGCATGGAAAATCTCACACGCACATGGGAGCTAATGGGTCGACCGCAGCACACATCCACAGTTGCTGTACACTTCCACACCCAAGGCCTGCCCTTGTTCCTTCTCCACAACCAACAGCTTGACAAAATAGTGGGAGACTCGCCTCGCTAGGTAGTGGAACGGGGTCGTTAAACCCTTCCCTGGCGTGCGACGCTTGAAATCCTCAAGGGTGGTCCTACAAGTGCATATGTTTTAGTTACACGTGGTTATATAATGTGTACTTTGGCCTATCACCCTTTCTTTAGGCGAATATCATTGAAAAAATGCCAAATGACTAGAACAAGTTTGATACAAGAACAAAACAATGATACACCTTTAAGTACCTATCGGGCCTATTTTTACTTAGCTTGATTTAGTGAATGTTTTAGTTGAACCGGACATTTCTTAATATATACTTCCTTTGTCTATTTTGAGGCATTGTCTTAACCACAAATTAGAAAAGGAATATCTAACTTTCATAAAATTTAAGAAATCAATCCATACCCAAAAAACATTTTAACTCTCGTATATTACAATTTCGAAATATGAATATGGTAAGGATTCTTTGCACCAATGATGAAATTTCAATATATTATAGTTTGCATTATATACACAAGTTTTATACATACCATAACATTTCAGGATACATACTAATGTGTGATGAAATATATACAAATGTAGGACTCTTGATATACAAAAAATTATCTAGGTGTGACTTAACTCAAGGTTCACTTCCTTTAGAAGAAAAAAAATTAAAAATGCTTATAATTTTACCGTTGGAAGTTGTGAAAGAGTAGGACACCCCTTGCCTTGTGACTAATCAAACTCTGAAAGAGGCAAAAATGACATCAAATGTCAATGCGACCGTAGCTCCCTAAATAGCCGGAGTTACCTCCACTATAAACACTGCAAGATAGACAACCATGGTCCAAAGCTGGTGGACGCATGGAGGAACAAAGAAGGCAAGGGTTGATGAGGACATGGAAGCTGCTAGGAGGTGCCAAAAGATATAAAACCACTGCAGTGCCCTACAAGTAGCAATTTTGAAAAGGTGGATTGGAGTTTACGGACGTTAGTGTTGATCTAAAATAAAATAAGATAAAAAATTATGTTATCATTTTATATTTAATAGTGTATACACCAAAAATTATTGATTTGATCACGACCATTCGAATTCCTGATCCTCCCATATAGGTTTACATATTTACGTGACATTGTTTAAAAAGAAATATTATATGAAATTTTCATTTAAAAACAAAAACATTATATGATACTTTTTTCCTTTTATTAAAAAATAATGCTTAAAGGATATAAAAAGCAAAAAAAAAAAAACAAAGAAACAACTAGAGAGAGGAGAGAATCAAGCACGTGAGAACACAACTCTCCAAGAATCAACCAAGAGCAGGATTGCCACAAAATCAAAGGGTAAGCCAAGACCGTAATTAACCACCCCATCATTGATTAGAAGCTCCATGCTTCACCAAGTCACTGCATTGCCTTCTTATAGCACATGGTTGAACAAAATCCACTTAAATTCCGCATTCGTTGCACGGATAAGAGCAAGTAGGGTGCCAAATTAACATATGAATGGTTTCAAAAGGGTTTTTTAGCATTCGAAGTGCACACGATGAGTCTCAATAGAAACACAAGGCCACCACACCCAAATAACACGCCATTTTCAAGCCTTCCAATATGCCTCAAAGTTTAGCTTCAACACTTGCCTTAGCTCCAATGAACACACACCGCGCATCCAACCACCCGTCGGGTTTCTCAACACCACTTCAAATCCAGCGCAGCGGGGATTGCTGCCCCATTACAGGACATTTTGAGTCAAAAGAAATATCTAGAAGTACTTTTCTTTCTTAAAATTTTTAAGATTTGAATTACCCATTTATTCTATATTTACCCCCCATCAACTAACTTAACAATGGCATTTGAGGAAATTGGAACAACTGAAATGATTAACTAATTAATTTAAGGGCGGTAAATATGTTGTTTTATGCTTTCTTAAGAAATATGTACAATTCATTTTGAAATGACTTGTAAAAACAAATGAAAAAGAGTATATAAAGCTCAACCTAAGATATTTCAGATTTAAAGGAATTAAATATAAATGAAATGGACATACATCATGTTTATTGGAAAAAAATTACTTTCAACTTAACTAAGGTATTGAATTTGAGGAAAGTGACTTAACTTAGGGCGCAACCGTGGGAGGGTTACCAAAAAGAGAAAAGTGAATGGTAGCTGAAATCCCGTAACACCTGGATTCGCGAAGGTGACTGAGACACACGATATTCCACAATCTGACTCGTAAAAGAAACGCTGCAAATTTCATCGGCAGAATTGTGGTGGAAAATATCGAATACACGACACCCAGGGAGATCAAGTAGCAAGTGGCATTTCACTTCGCACATCAGTTTGCCCCTCCAACCGGCGTCATCCCCGTAATACCAGGCAAGAGATAATTAATTTGGTTTAATCCAGATTAATTAAAGTTACTGAAAATCAGTAAAAAAATTTTGCGAATTAATTTGGAAGAAATTAATTTTGAAGTGCGAAAAATAAAAGGGAAGTGAACCGAACAACAGTTTGGACACAGTCAGAATTTCTGATCAGATTCAGATGAACAGGTTGGAACAGATTCCAAGGTTGGATTTATGAAAATTTGAAGATTTCATAAATCGGACAAATTAATTTAACTTAGGGTATTCGAAAATTAAGTGTGGAAGAGTTTAATTTAAAATACCTTGAATTAAGAAAAATTAATCTGGTGTGATGAATAATTAATTTCGGGAGAAGAAATTAATCACATTTGGAGAAATAGCCCAAATATTAATTATATTGGAAGAATATAATTAATGTATAAAAGGAGCGGCATATAGTAATAAGAGAAATAAAAGGAAAAAGAAATTCAGGATTCAGCATTGTCGAAGTGTCGAGGTTTAGTAGTGTTGAAGGTTAGTGTCGAAGTGTCGTGGATTGGATGTCGAAGGAGGCCGAGGTCGCGTCAAAACTAAAAACAGCGACATCAGAAACAAAAACCGCGACACTGGGTCAGAAAACAAAAAGCGCGACACCAAACCGTGACACCGCGACAGAACATAAAAAATCTCGACATTGGCCTGTTCAGAATCAAAAACTTCGACATCTTTGGGCAAAATTCACGACATGGCCTAGGGTTGATTTTGGTCAATTTGGAGATCAAAAATCACGAGACACCTGATTAAGAAATTAAAAGGTACGACCAAAGATTAAAAAAAAATCTCGACATTCAGAAACAAAAATCACGACAGGGCTTTTTGGTTTGCATGGAATTAACAACTCTTGGGTTCAGAATATCCCGACCATCTTTTGGGAAATAAAAGACACGACTCTTGGAATTAAAAATCACGACATCATGGTGATGTCGAGATTTTTGGAAATTAAAAGTTTGGTTTCGTAATGTTGCAATCAATTATTATTACACACTAGCAGTGTAATATAAAAAGGAAGACTTGGTTAGATCTTCATTTCACTTCCTAATTTCTTCATTTCCACTTCCAGTAAGACACAAAATACTCTTTGCATCATCTTCCAGTCCAAGACCCAGTTACTGTTCACTTCGAATTTGGACAGATTTTCAAGGTTAATCTCAAATCGGTTTGTAGATCCTTACTCCACTCACCATCCTCTTCATTTTGTTCGGTTTGGATATTTCATTTGAGAAATTTTGAATACGGGTACTGTTCACAGCTTGAAACTGAAATGGCAGATTTAATGGAGATGAGGGTTTCTGACCTTGATGATGTTTTGGGGATGATTTAAGCATTGGACTTAAGATTTAAAATTTTGGATGTTGTTGACATGATAATGGCAGCTTGGGTGTTGACAGTTTGGCTTTTGTGGTGTTGTGTTGATTTTTGGTTTTTGGAAACCAAGGAAATAAGACATTAAAAATGTCTTGGAACTTAATGTGGAAAATAAGACATTGTGAATGTCTTGGAATTTTGGAAATTAAGACAATAGTTGTGTTGGATTTAAAATTGAATAAAGACGTTGGATTGATGTCTTGGAATTTTTAAGAGATTTAGACAAGGGGTTGTCTTGGATTTTTGGTTGGAAATCGGTTGGGGCCGATTTGGAATATTGGACAAATGTTGGACTTGGATTTTATTGGGGCTTGGAGACCTAATCAAGATATTAATTATCCATAGACAAATTTATAAATTGTCTAAGTCTTTTTAAGACTAATTGGAAGGATAATTAATTAGATTTATTCGCCTTGTAGGTGATCCGTTCGATAGAAACAGTTAGGAGCGCGTGGTTCTTTAGCTGTTTATTTTGCAAGACTATTGATAAAGGTATGAACACCACCTAGGCACCCATAAGGCCCAAATTAATTTCTAAAGTACCGAGTATCATTCGGTCGGGTAAATTTAAAATATTGCTTTTAAATAAATTATGTAATTTATTGCAATATTTATTTATTCAAGCATTCTTGAATTTAATTCAATTCAATTTATTTCCCTTTGTGGAAATATGACTGTTGATATGAGTATCAATTGTTTGTTGATTATGTGCTATGAGTGGCATTTGCATAATCAACCCAAGCATGAACCAGTGTTATCTGTAAAACACTGAGCCTACTAATTTCAGTCGGATGATTGGTGATAATCTTCGTATCGAATTGGGCATGGCAAAGAATCAGATGAATTATACGGTTAACGGATTATTTAATGCATCGCATTAAAAGATATAATTACGTAAACTAGAACAAAGAGTGGACATTCTTTCATTAGCTTTTGGGGCGTATCCTCACTATCTTGGACCACTAGGAAATTAAATTCCCAATTTTATTCTGTCTTACTCAGCATGGTAGCTCCCTTACACTGAGGTTTACCGATAATTTAAGGATAGATCGATAGAGGAGTGTCGGTACCCCGACCTTTTTTTACTTTGAGATGTGTACTAGCGGTTTCATGTGTCTATTGATACGATCGTGGCACGCACTATAGTTCCTCTCATGGATTATACTGGGATCGCCACTAGACTGTTACGTCGATTGGGTGATTCCATCCGTGCAGGACTGTTGGTTTGTCTTGGTTGGATTTTAAGGAGAAATCAAGTAACCAAGTGGAGTTCTTGGCCATCCAGACCACTCTTTTCGGTTACTAAGTTCCCAGACTTGTGGTGTACGCTAAGTGGGGTCTATCTGATGTTGTGCCACCTGGTTGGGTACTAAGCACACGGATGGTAGAGTCCTGAGTGGTACCGCAGGTCGAGTCGCAGGCTTAGTGATTAACCATGTGTGGAGTCATGGCTGGCAGTTTCGTGCAAGCCACACATGGCACCCTTTGAGCTTGTGAGACGTTGAGAAGATGCGGCAGGGGGTTTAGGGTGTTGCTTGTTGCATGAGTTTAATTCATGATTTTAAGCTGCTATTGCCTATTATGTTTTAACTCGTGCATTCGCTTAGCATGTTTTCACGGATACTTGTTGCATCAATTATTTGATCAATCAGTTGGATTTCACATATGGAGGTGTTACCAACTTGGATGCATAAACACTCACCTTATGCTTAATCTTGTTGGTGGATGGTTCATGCTTAGTCTCATGACTAACGATGCTATTTCATGCATCACAGGAGGTTATGGCGGGCAGGAGGATGCACCCCCGGCTCAGTGATAGGGAAATTAGGTTACTACCCGATGGGTTTTCTTTTGGAAAGGCCGAGAGAACCTTTTATTATTATCGCCTGTGCTAACCTTGTATTTGATTGCATGACTTTTAATTTCTCTTTCTCTCGAGACCATATGTAATTCATTTTGTATCGGCTTGTATTTAAGTGGCCGAGTCCCGGTGTGGGACAATACTTTGACTTTTGGGAGGTAATAACTTTATTTTTAATATTATTCCGCATTATATGTTTTATTCCGAGTATGATAGTGGTGATTGGAGGGGACTTTGCTTCCTAAAATCCCGCAACTCTGATAGGATGAGATGATTAGATTAGCCTGAGCACCGAGCTTAAGTTGGGATTAGGAGTAGAATCTCAAGTTAAGTTAGGTGTGACAGTAACGTGTCCAGATCGGGGCATTACATTCCCGAATTTCTCAAAAGTAATCTCCAATAAACTTTCCGAGGAATAGAAGGAAATCTTGGTGGGGCCAATGATGAGCTTAGTACGTTGATTGGTGTTGGAAATATGAAGAATAAGCTTACGGGGGAGAAATGTGGGAAATAAGCATGTGTCAACTGGGTTTATTATTTATGTTAAGAAGCACATGTTCAAATGTTATGGTCTTTGATTGTTTCAAAGTTTGTTTCCCGTTAAATCCGAGTCTTGTGCTACGTCACGTAAAACTTGGAACCGTCTGCATTTGCACATTATATTTCCCTATATTTAGTTTACTGTTTTGATAGATTGAGAAAAGGGGTGAAGCAGTAGCTTTGAGCCACACTTTTTGAGTTTTTCTCTTTAGTGTTATTACTTTCATTTGGTATCAAAGCTCGAGACCTGGTATTTTGCTATATGCCAAAGTATATGTATCGTCCTAAATCATTAGGGAGTGTTGCCTGCAGTGGCACTAGCGACAATGGTGATCAGACAACTGCAATGGATATAAGAGCGTTAGTAAGAGAAGGAAGTGTCTCTTTGCAATATTCGATGTTGACGAAGACAAACTACTTGACCTGGGCGATTAAAATGAAGGTCAACATGCTGGCGTAAGGTGTTTAGGAGGCGGTTCAGTCAGAAGGCCCTGTGAAACCACATTTGGACATGTTGGCGCTCGCAATGATATACCAAGGTATTAATGGGGAAACATTGTTGCAGCTAGGTGAAAAAGCATCTGCAAAAGAGGCATGGGACGCCCTTAAAACCCTGAATCTCAATGCGACGCGAGTCAAGGAAGTTCGTGCACAAACTCTCAGATGGGAGCTCGAGAGCTTGAAGATGGTCGAGCAAGATTTAGTTGATGACTACACAGCAAAGGTTTCCACTATTGTCAACAAACTATGAGCTATTGGAGAGGTATTTGATGAAACCTATGTATTCAAGAAGATGCTTCATTCGGTTTCACCAAAATATCTGCAAATCGCCTCTGTAATTGAGGAGTTTGGTGATCTATTGAGAAAAACGATTAAGGAGGTGACGAGATCACTCAAAGCTCATGAAGATAGGTTGCTGAGCTATGATTCCCAAGGATAGCACATACTGCTCACTAAAGGTGCTTAGAAAGCACGATTAGAGGCCTCAAAGTCTGGTGAAAAATGTTCTAAGGATCAAGAAGGAGGTCAAGGTCGTGGATGTGTTCGCGGCTAAGGACGAGGAAGGGACATGTAAATGGGCGCAGTCGAGGTCGTAGTAATTCAAGAGGTGGTAGAGGTCAAGACGATGACGAAAATCATTTCTAGAAGTTTGATATTAACAAGGTTCGCTGCTATAACTGTAATGAATCTGAACACTTTCAATCAGATTGTAAATCTGATAGGAAGAAGAATGATAAACTCATTTGGTGGAACTAGACGAAGAATCGACGTTACTGATGCTGGAAACTAGTGTGCTGGTTCACGTCGATGAGGAAAGAGAAAAAGAGCTGGTGCTTAATGAGAAACAAATAGTTCTGAAGAGCAACTCCGAAAAAGTTGAATCTAGTGGAACCTTGTGTACTACGACACAGGGGCTAGCAATCATATGACAGGAAACACACTAGCTCTAATGAATCTCAATGAATCAGTCAAAGGAAAAGTAAGGTTCAGAGATGGATCAGTGATCGAAGTGGTAGGTCGTGGTACTACAGTTTTCAAGTGCAAGAATGGAGATCACCTTAATTTAATGAATGATTACTACATTCCCTGGTTAAGAACTAACATCATAGGCCTTAGCCAACTGAATGAATCTGAAGCAAGAGTAGTGGTGAAAAATGGCATTCTCAAAGTCTAGCAAAAGCAATGTCTCCTTGCATAATATGGATTCCAAACATTCATGATCTGGATGTGAATGAGTCGAATTACTTATCCCTCGGTCTATTCGTGAATCATCTCTCTGAAGGATGTTCCACTAGAAATATTCTTGTTATTGCTTCAAGGACAAACTGATAGCTAAAGTACAGAGAGCTGAGAATTACTTCTATACACTGCGAATGACACAAGTGATACCGGAATGTCATTTAACAAGTTTATCCGAGAAGTTGTGTTTATGGCATGCACGTTATGGCCATCTCAACTACAAAGCATTGCCAAAACTCGCACAAGAAAAGCTAGTTGAAGGATTACCAGAAGTAGAACTAAAGAAGTAGGACTGTAAACAATGTGTTGATCAGCAAGATCGCACGAGCTTTCCAGAAGTGGAGGAATATCAAGCTACGAAACCACTGAAGCTTGTACACAGTGACTTGTGCGGCCCAATATCACCTACCACATTCGGCGGGAACAGGTATTTCCTCTTACTCATAGATGAACACAATCGCTAGATGTGCATTGTAATGCTCAAAAGTAAAAATGAAGCTTTAGTGCATTAGAGAAAGTTAAAACTGAAATTGAGGTTCATTCAGAATACAAGCTCAAAATGCTCAAAATGGATAGAGGAGAGTTTATTTCAAGTGAATTCAATAGGTACTGTGAATTGCATGGTTTTAAGCACCAACTCACCGCCCCTTACTCCCCATAGTAGAATGGGGTTGTGGAAAGATGAAATCAAACTGTAGTGGAGATGATGAGATGTCTTTTGGGTAGCTATCGAGTACGAGCAACATATTGGGCAGAAGCTGCTCGGACCGTAGTATACATTCTAAATTGATCCCCCATAATAGGTGTTCAAAGCATGACACCATACTAGCATGAAGGATTCCGAGAGTTCACCACATGCGTATCTTCGGTTTTATTGCATATGCCAAGAGCACTAGTCCACACTTATGAAAGCTTGATGACAGCAGCACTAAGCTGGTTCTCTTGGGTTATGAGCCAGGATCCAAGGCTTATCGGTTGTTGGATCTCAGAACTAATCGAATTGTGGTCAGTCGGGATGTTGTGTTTCAGGAGGAGGAGAAGTGGGGGTAATACCTGAAACCAACATCAAACACCACATCGGCAGGACCTCTCATCGTCATATACAAAGAGACATAACGAGAATTAGACTCAAGCCCCCAACCGATACCAATGACACCAGTGGATTCGAAGATGGATCGCTCACCACCAACCCCGATAGACAATTCTGCTCCAAGCTTAGAAAGTCTAAAAGCTGGTGAAACCAGCAACAGCTCCGAGGGTCCCAGATGAGTCAGAACTCTCCAGGAAATCTATGACAGCGCAGTAGAGGTTGAGCAAAACTTCGACTTCGGTCTGTACTTCATATCCGTTGAACAACCAGCAACATATCAGGAAGCTGCTTGCAGTGAATAGTGGCGACAAGCCATGTCAGGAGAGTTGGAGGCCATTTAGAGAAATGGAACATGGGAACTAACTGATCTTCCCAAAGTTCACAAATCCATTGGTCTGAAATGGATCTTTAAGGTCAAGAAAAATCTAGAATGAGATATCATCAAACACAAAGCAAGAGTCATAGCTAAGGGATATGTTCAGAAACAAGGAGTAGATTATGAAGAAGTTTTCGCCCCTGTAGCAAGGTTGGAGACAGTAAGAGTATTGCTCGCAGTAGACGCTCAAGAAGGATGGATAGTGCATCACATGGATGTTAAATCCGCTTTCCTGAATGGTGAGTTAGAAGAGGAAGTTTATGTCACTCAACCAGATGGTTTTATTGAGAAAGTAAATGAAGATAAGGTTCTGAAATTGAAGAATGCCTTGTATGGCCTTAAACAAGCACCTCGAGCATGGAACTCAAAACTCGACCGCTACCTTCATAAGTTGGGTTTTGAAAGGTGCATTCTTGAACATGATGTGTACAAGAAACATAAGGAAGATGAAGTGTAGATTGTTGGAGTATACGTTGATGATCTCATAATTATGGGCTCAATGCTGAGTGGAGTTCAAAGCTTCAAAGCACAGATGAGGAAGATCTTTGAAATGAGTGACATTGGGATGCTAAGTTATTACCTAGGAATAGAGGTGAAACAAAGGCCGCACAACTTTACTCTCAACCAAGCTGGATATGCAAAGAAGATACTCGAAAAACTTGGTATGGCAGAATGTAAAGCATGTCGGGCTCCAATAGATTCGCATTTGAAGCTGAACAGATGAAACGGAAGTCCATCTGTGGATGCTACTTTGTACAAAAGTGCAATTGGAAGTTGAGGATACTTTGTGAATTGTCATCTGGATCTTGCATATTTAGTTGGGGTGATGAGTTGTTATATGGAAGCACCCACAACAAAGCACCTGGCAGCTGTTTAATCTTGCACTATGTCAAAGGAACTCTGAATCATGGTTGTAGTTACAACAAAGTTGAAGAGGAGGATTTCAAGTTGGTAGGCTATAGTGACAGTGACTTAGCCAAAGATGTGGACGATCAAAAAAGCACGACGGGGGTAATCAAATTCCTCGGTAAAAGTCCTGTCACCTGGATTTCACAAAAACAAAAAGTTGTGGCCCTATCTTCCTATGAATCTGAGTACATTGCGGAAACGACAGGGGCTTGCCAAGGCATCTGGATTGACAGACTCTTTCACGAGCTGATTAGATGGAACAGAGACAAGTTTATGTTGAAAATTGACAACACTGTAACACCCGGTGTTACAATTATTCAGAAAATGAGTAAAAAATTTTCGCGAATATAATTATAGAGAATAATTATATTTTCAGATGCGAAAAGTTTAGTACAGAATCCCAAGTCACTCACAGTTGTGAATTCGATTGGGCTCGATTCCCTGATAAGCCTAATAAATCGGTTCGAGACTCAAATGAGATCCGATGATGCTCAAAAGTTACAGACACACTATAAATCATCATA
>MAYD01376343.1:0-12461 GCA_001909325.1 Ruellia speciosa
GAAAAAAATGCTTTTATATATATATTATATAGATTGAATGCTAACACTATCCTGCTTATATATATATAGTATTTTTTTAACTATATATAGAGTATTTTGAAAAAATTGATAATTAATATAATTGATTAATTATTAATTTTATAATTTCAAAATTAATTGAGACCTATCTGTTTTTATATATATGGACTACCGGTGATCTTCAATAATTATTTCTACCAATTTAATATATAAATTATACTCATCTTAGAATTAATTCTTAATTTAATAAAGATTATATTAACCACACACCAAATCTTAACAAAAGTAGGAGGTCAGTTTCTTTACAAGTTATTCAAATTAGTACTCAGTAATTTTTAATAGTGTAAAAAATCTTACAATAAAATATATTAATATTTTATAAAAGTTTAATCCATTTTTTTTAACAAAGACAATATTGGATTTTGAAAAAATAATTAACTATTTTAATCAATGTTGCAAAAATCGTTAGGCGTCCGCTAGGCGCCAGCCAGCGCCTAGCGCCTAGGCGGGGATTAATCGGCGCCTAGGCGGCAGCGCCGAATTTAATAAAAAATATATTTTTTAGTAATTACTCTTATTTTAATTTTTAAATATATAACAAATATATTACTAAATAAGTAAATATAGTCTAAATAACACATAATTAAATTTAAAATTAAATATCAATACTTGAAACAATAATTAAAGCATTAAACTCAAATGACAAAATAGTGAAATACATGCTGACAAGGTTGCAAAAATAGTTAGGCGTCCGCTAGGCGCCAGCCAGCGCCTAGCGCCTAGGCGGGGATTAATCGGCGCCTAGGCGGCAGCGCCGAATTTAATAAAAAATATATTTTTTAGTAATTACTCTTATTTTAATTTTTAAATATATAACAAATATATTACTAAATAAGTAAATATAGTCTAAATAACACATAATTAAATTTAAAATTAAATATCAATACTTGAAACAATAATTAAAGCATTAAACTCAAATGACAAAATAGTGAAATACATGCTGACAAGGTTGCAAAAATAGTTAGGCGCCCGCTAGGCAAGGATTAATCGGCCTAGGCGCCCTAGGTGGGGATTAATCATTACAGCGCTTAGGCGCCCTAGGAGGGGATTAATCGGCCTAGGCAGCGATTTTTCGCCACTATTAAATCGGCGGCGATTTTTCTCATTAATCGAGGCTCCGGGATACCGACTAGTGCCTAGGCGGGGATTAATCGGCCCTAGGCGGGGATTTTTGCAACCATGATTTTAATTCATATTTACATGCATATTTTTTCACATATATTACACATATTTTGCACAATATATAATTGAGAAAATTGTACGTATATATAAAGGATAAAAATAATAAAAAAATTATGTGAAAAATATACGTGTAAAATATTATTTTATTGTTGCGGTTGTGGTCCAAGGTGGTGGTGAGCTCGAGTTTAAGCGTCGGAGAAGATGGTAATGGGAACTGAGAGGGACCGAGTGCCAATTTTATGTGATGTCTTCCTCAGGCTATTGCTTGCTACAAGCATGGGATGGGAGAAATAAATATGGAATCATCATTTCGCTTTTGTCAACAATAGTGTAATCCTAGTTTGAATTTGAATTTATTTTCATTCCCATTACATAGATAAATATATTTTAAAAAAACACATCAATCTCTATTTCCATTTTTATTACTTTGGTAAACCATTCTCATTACAAAGGTAAATCAACATCTTCTAAAAGACATATCAATCTCTATTTCCATTTCGATTACATAGGTGTATCATTCTCATTACAAAGGTAAATTAACATCTCCTAAAAGACATATCAATCTCTATTTCCATTTCGGTTACATGGGTACACCATTCCCATTATATAGGTAAACCAACATCTCCTAAAAGACACATCAATCTCTATTTTCATCTTTATTACATAGGTAAACCATTCCTATTACATAGGTAAACCATCTCCTAAAAGATACATCAATCTTTATTTCCATTTTCTATTGCATAGGTACATCATTCTCATTGCATGGGTAAACCAACATCTTCTAAAAGACACTCAATCTCTATTTTCATTCCCATTACAAAGTTACACCATTCTCATTGCAAATGTAAACCAACATCTAACACACATCAATCTCTATTTCCATTTCAATTAGATAGGTAAACCAAAAACATATCAATTTAAACTAAAAGGCACATCATAAAATAATTTGACCATCACAAACACCACAAGATGGTAGTCAACGTCCCCTCACAATACAAAACAATGAATAAAAGCAAGATGCATCCATGACATGATTACACTATCGTGGACAAAAGCCAAAATGATAACGTGATTAATACTAGTATCCATGGCTGAGGAAGGATACAATAGCAGCTATAGCCTGAGCCAGAAACCAATTCCCATTGTCACCACCACCGTGGACGTCCAAGACAGCAACAACAGTCGGAACACCCCCCTCCGCCGCTATCCCCGCTTCCACCTCTCATCATCCTCATCGTCGTCCTCCTCGCGGTCATCATCCTCCGCCCTACCAAACCCAAACTCATCCTCAAAACCATCTCTGTGGTTGCATTCAACCTATCATCCCCTACATCCTGACCACCCGCCTCCCAGAACCGTAAGGGCCAAACTGGATTCTACTATCACGACCTCCACATATACGTCGCCTACCACTACCAACTGATCACGCTCCCCACATTCCTCCCGTCGATGCACCAGGGCCGCAAGGAACCCATTGTTTGGTTGGCGTCCCTCATCGGAGATGACATGTTCCTTGCGCCGGAGCTTGCTGCCAAGCTCATTGAGGAACAACTAGCTAGAGTAGCTGTGATCAACATTAAAGTTTATTGAGTTTACCGGTGGAAAATCAGGGGAACCACGACCTCCGCGCATAGACTGCCCCATGTATCTAAGTTCCCCGTCAAGGCCTGCAGCCTATTCTCATAAGTGAACTAATTTCAGTATGTATTTCAATCTATTTATGTTTGTCATTTACTCGAGCACTTAGTTTCGTATCCTTAGTTTGTTGTTTCATCAAGCACTTAGTTTATTGTGAACGAGGACAGTAGGCTTCCGAAGAATACACTGTTGTTTCATCAAGCACTTACACCATGTTTACTTTAATTAATTGTAATTCAATCAACCATGTAATGTAATTAAAATGACATGTAATACAATTATGATTGCATTATTATGTTTACTTGGTTTGATGTAATTTTACTATGTAATGCAACGATACGTGAATTGAAAGAAGAGATCGAAGCAATTTAACAAGTGATATGTGAACTGAAGGGATGAGAGAAAAGTATCGGGATTTGATTGTAGAGATTGTTGTAATGAGGTTTGTTTAGGTTGGGTCCAAGTCATTGTTATTACAACCCTTTAAGTAAAGTCTATTACTATGGAAATTTGATTGTAATACTCTTTTTGTTAAGTAAACATTATAATGTAATTAATTTTGTAATTTTGATTACATTACATGCTTAATTATCTTCTTGGGTTTCACCCGTTGTGGGATTAGTGGTAACTGCATTACATGCTTAATTACTGACAAGTAAATAATCCCTTAGTTTATTGTAAGCTTATTGTAAATGAGGACAGTGACCTTTCAAATAATGGTGCAACATTTTCAT
The DNA here is from genome assembly GCA_001909325.1 of Ruellia speciosa. Classification (NCBI taxonomy): domain Eukaryota; kingdom Viridiplantae; phylum Streptophyta; class Magnoliopsida; order Lamiales; family Acanthaceae; genus Ruellia; species Ruellia speciosa. The sequence goes on from MAYD01376343.1 coordinate 3,633, forward strand.
TCAAATGCAATGCTGAAGAAATTTACATTGTTTTCCTAAAAATGGCTCTAAAATGTAGGAAAAAAAAGGTTTTATACAATCCCCAAAGGCATTAAGAATTTGTATGGTGGTGACCAAACTGGCAGTGCATTTGGACGTGGAATGGATTAAGTGTTTTACCAGTATTACAAGAGTATATCTGCCAAACCCATGACTTGGAATTAGGTCAACCAAAACATATTTACTAGGTCTGAATTTCTTAGAAGATGATACTTTTACTTTTCTTGGCCCAATGGCAAAAGTAATGGTAATAGTTTGTTCCATCCCTTCTTAATATCGACCAACGGATTGAGAGATTTAGTTGGGTTGGTTAAACTTTTAATTTTCAAATGCTATGGTCAGAATTTGAATCCTCATTATCCTATTTTTCACCCCTTTGTTTTCTTTCTACCATGTGATATAGTCCCGCATTCAAGCTTTAAAAAGAAAAAAAGAAAGAAAAAATTTCGTAAATAAATTATACACATCTTAGAATTAATTCTTAATTTAATAAATAACAATTATATTAACCACACACCAGATCTTAAAAAAAGTAGCCAATTTCTTTACAGGTTATTCAAATTAGTAATCAGTAACTTTTAATACTATAAAAAGTCTCACAATAAAATATATTAATATTTTATAAAAATTTAATCCAATTCTTTTTATTAAGAAAGAAAATATTGGGTTTTGAAAAAAACAATTAAACATTTTAATTCATATTTACAGGCATATTTTCTCACATATTTTGTATACGAGAAAAATTGCATGTATATAGAGGATAAAAACAATAAAATTTATGTGAAAAATATACTTTCTACAATTTCGATTGTGGTCGATGGTGATGGTGAGCTCCAGTCTAAGCATTAGAGAATGTGGCATTGGGAATTGGGAGGGACTGAGGACGTATCCACTATTCCTATTCAATTATAATATATATATATATATATACTGCCAAGTGCCAATTGTATGTGATGTTTGTTGGTATTCATGTTTTTCTTAGTATAATTTAGAATTTTTAATTTCTTGAAAATTAAATAGTAAAAGATATTGATTTCTACAATACAATTTTAGTGAGCAAGAAATAAATCTTAAAAATGGAAAATAAATAAATGATAGAAGAATAATTATGAAAGAGATCAAGACTTTTGAATCTTACTTATAAGATTTTAGATCTTTAACGTAAAATAACAAACATACACGTCGAATAAATGTGAGTTCAATCCTACTTATAAGATTTTAGACCTTTAACGTAAAATAACAGCGAATAAATGTGAGTTCAGCCCAAATGCATACAATCCACCAAGTTTCAAAAGACCCTAAATTAATTACTCATTCCCTCGTATTGGCTCCGGGTAGGTGTACCACACCTAGGGAAGTGAGAGGCTAAATATCAGCGCAAAGATTTTAGTAAAGCACGATGGGAGCAGCCCAACATAAGTGCAAACTAAAGTATTATACTAACAAAATACTAGATAAAGAAATTACATAAACCGTGAAAAGTATACATCTACCCATATAAATGATAAATTTCCTTAAGATCTCGTGATACAGAAAATTACCCATCAAAATAAGAAAAAATGAGGGCCATTTCTTTAGGGAAACAAAATTTGGTTTATACATTATTCATTTCTATAGCCAACTCGAGGTACATCGATGCTCAACATTTACCGGCCGTGCAAACCGGAGGGTGACAGTTATTTTACACGCATGTAAACCCAAGGAAGGGATAAATGAATGAATGGCAAACCAGCAGTTCTATCGCTACTTCAATTCCGTTATACAAATGAGAGTCATAGAAATGTTGTAACCATGGAGAAAAAAATACATGCTACACAAAGATGGAAGACGGTGAGAAATTCATCACACGTCTAACAGCATGAATAAAAATGGAACTCATGGTCGTAATCCCCATCCACGCTCAGCAAGTGCTTTGAGCACCCGATTTGCTGCCTCTGCAGTGTCATTTAAAGGAGGGTAACTCCAGCTTTCTGACATCTGAAATCGAGAAAAATGTAAGAACAGAAAAATCAGCAAGAAGCTGAGAAATGAACTGAAGCCTTCTCACCAGATGCATAACTATGGAAAACCAATCCATATTTTACTAATTATATTTTGCAAAAAGATAAACTGCAGAAAATAAGTAATTTGACCATGCCCAATATATTGCGGTCAGATTTGGACTTCATTGTGATGCTGTAAACTAGTAGACAATAACATGATAATGAAGCCATGCAGAAAACTAAAAATACACTACTCGAACAAATCAGAGAAAAATATACTTGTGACTCATTTTACTTGGCCAACAATCATCTCTCCCTCACTCTCAAGTCCCAACCAACAAATTAACATTCTGGAACACGTCAAACAGCTGCTATTTGTATTTAGTTGACAGTGTCAATTAAAGCTTCAGACCATATACCACTCAGAAAACTGATCAAACCCTAAGACTAGTTAGGAATGACGCTAAATAAGAAAGCTATATAGCAGTCACTTACATCCTCGAGACCTGTGAACGGTCGAACCAGGCCCTTCTCTCTTAATCTTTCATGGAACTCCACAAACTTCCATGTACATCGTTCAGCTCCGACAACATAAACAGGTTTCCTGATATCACCAAAGAGTCAGGACAAATATTGATCTTCTGCCTATGAAATCATGAACAAATGCTATCACACAGTACCCAGTGCTGCAAGCTTCACTCAGCATTGTAACTGAATCTGCAGTGACTACAAAAGCATCGGCCCAGGCCAGATGTCCCATGTGTGGGTTTGGTTCTGATCATGATTACCAACGGATTCAGTAAGCCACAAAATGACTTGTATCTCACTATCAAAGAAAATTATGTACCTTCACCATTCCATATGTATACTTTGGGGTGAGTTCCAAGCTCTTTAACAATTACATTTGAAACCTACCACGATCCCCATGAACAATTAATAGGACAGAAGGAGAGAATAGCATTGAGCTATGGTCACTAAATGAACAAATACCGTAAAAACTTGAAACTGGATATCTATATACCTTTTCAGGTGTTCTTCTTGAGAAAGATATCCTCACGCTGCCACAGCTTGTAAGAACATTGTGGAGGGAAGCCGTTAGCTGTTTTGCAAGGTCTGTACTATATCTGCAGTACCCTACCAATATACAGAACAATAAGCATATGAACAGATCTGAAAATGCTCCTTGAAAAGCAAAGAACTAAAAGATCCACAAATAACTTGAGTGCAGGAAACAAGCCATCAAATGGTGAGAGGCATGCTTGTGATTATCGAATACAATACCTAACCAGACTAATAGTTGATACAAACCCAAATAGATAGTGAATCCATCCAGGAATAAACAGTGTAAACAACGAATCAAGGAAACACATGTCAAATTGTAGCACTGAAATCACACACGGTATGCGCAATAGATGACCCCAACATGTTATTAAAAATAGCAAAAAAGTGCTAGTTGGAACACGAAATTTCTAGAGAACTTTGTGTGTACTCATAAAGTGACAAAAGGACCATGTTTTTAACCTTTTCTATAACTTAAATGTCAGAAGAGATTCAAGTTAGTTGGGCATTGAGTCAAGTCATAAAATGATAGAGCCTATGATTTTTTGCACGAGACAGCCTTGAAACCACAAACATATATTATATTCTTAATTAAACAGGCAAATGGCCAAATCAAAAACTAACAATGGATCATAACTAGGAGTGATGGTGAAACAAGCTACTCCACCCGATTCGTCAACTCAAACTCGTTAAATTGAGCATGAGTCGAGTATCAAGCAATTCGAAAAATTAATGAGTCAAGTTTTGATCATTAATTTATTTGCTCGAAAACTCACTAAATAGCTCAGTAATTACATATATATTACCTCCATTTTTTATTACTTGTCCTTTTTAGCGAGTAGGTGAGTCACCCACCCTTCAAAGGGGACAAGTAATAATAAGACGAAGGTAGTAGGTATATAACTCAATTCCTAAATGATAAAACTAATCTATCCATATTTGACATCACTCAATTCCTAAATGATAAAACTAATCTATCCATATTTGACATCACTCAATTCCTTAACCAGCCACATTATATTCCATAATCATGATTTATTTCATGTAATAATATCACTCTTAAAGTTTTAATTATATCAACATTAGTATCAACCAAATACACTTCTTTATTTACAATCTATCTCAACATCATCTCAATCCCTCATGCTTACATCTTTGTTGACGAACCTTCGACTCTCATGCCTTTAAATCCTGAGCGATCGAGTGCTTCAATTGATACCGGTGGCTCAATTCCCAATCCTACCCCGGCTGCAATAACATTTTGAGCTTTTTATTGTCATCATGTTATGTTCTATTTAATAGTTTGTGTTGATTGATTTCCCTATATAGGCAGAATTATAATTAACAATAACTTCTTGGTTACTACTCAAGCTCGACTTGAACTCATTCGAGCTTGTGGTCAAGTCAAAATCCTTCATTTAAGTATTTACACGAGCTTGACCTAGAGAACCCACTACTCAGGTTTGATTCAACTCATATACACCCCTAATCATAACAGTAATAGAAGTTGGACAACGAATTTCAACTAACAAATCATTATAAATATGTGCATACGTTCACTAGAAATCCAATTTTTTAACCCAACATGTGATAAGCAAAGATGAAATTCACATCAACAAGATGAAAGAGAAATTACTTGCAGGCCCACCAATGTTGACTACAAGCAAAGGCTTTGGCAGTGATTCAAACTCATTGTGCCAAGCAGTAGCTGCACTACGAAGAGCAGCAGCATCTACTTGATGAAGAGATCCTACAGTGAGTGCCTGGTCAATGTTTAAAATATCCATAAGAATAAATATCTAGTGATAACTCAATTCTAGCAGGAAAACTAGACTGCATATGCACATGAATAGTGAGGAGACTTACAACACGCTCATTCGGAGGAGCATATGGAGTAACCCATTTCCGGAGTAATCGAGGGACCTGCTCCTGTCCACGAGGGCTCAATGGGAAATAATCATGCTGCGGGGTTATCACCATGTCAAACCTGTCCAAATGGGATCTTGGATGCTGAATCTGAAAGAAATTGCATGGGTCATTAATTCATTTTTAAGTTCGCACAGGTAGCAGGACATGAGAAGTATGCTGAATAACACAAGCGGCAACCATAACGGAATGCACAGAATATCCAGTAACTAATTAATAATTATTATTAATTTTTCTTTTTAGTTCTTTTCTATGAGACTACAAAAAATGAGGGAAAGGAAACAGTCAACTCATAGTTGTAAATGGAGCACCATGGCGCATGGCACAGCTAAAGCGCCATAACCTGTGGCGTGGAGCACCCCTTCCGCCATGAGGCTTTCCATGGTGCACTCAGTAAAACCTCTTTAAATTTTTGTTTTAATTTTTTTTCTTAATTTGAATTTTTTTGCTAGCCACCCCTAAACTAGGGAAGTGATGAGGAATTATGGATTGTGTTTTATATTTTTGATTGGATGTGCTTTATTTTGGAGAATGGATGTGCTCTAAATTTTAATTTGGGATGTGTTTTGAACTTTTACTTTGAATTGATGATTGAATGAGTTTTATTTTGAATTGAATGTATTGTTATTGTGATTTATCATGTATATCTTTTATTTCTTTTAAAATATCTTCACTATGGCATGCGCCATGCTGTGTGCCATGGCATGGCACAGGTTTTGGGCAACGCCACGCTATTCGCCATTAACAACTATGAGTCAGCTACAGGTGCATAAATCAAAAAAATCAAGCAGCATGACAAATTGGCAATTGCTTACAATCATCTCTTTTGAAAATAGTGTGTATTATTGAAGGAGTAAAAGTAATACATTCCACTTTCACAGAAAAAGTAATATATTCCATGTAATAAAGTTTTCACTTTCCAGAGCATCACATTTATAATTGAAACTGACAGTTATCCTTTTCAGCACAGAAAAACCAAAATTAGTGCACTACACCAGTTATCATGAGCTGGACGGGTAGGTTAGCATAAATGCATAAAGGAATTAACAAAAGGCAGTTATACAAGGAAACTATATAAATCAGGATATGAAATTCCACAGTGTAACATCCAGTTTTGTGGCATAAAGGAGACAGAACCCTGGGAGAATAGGGTATTACAGTCCATGGTGACGCAGCATTATCATTTATAACAACCACAAGCTTTTAAGCTACAAACAGATATTCAGAAAAAGATGCTTAATGATGCCGGAGTCATAAGAGATACATCACCAAAACTGCCAAAATCCTACCTGAAAATTTTGTTAGCACTAGTTAAGTAACGATATAAGTATACCTTTTACTATCTCACAATTACACAGGCTCAGATTAAATATTCTCAATTTTGACAAACAAATAGAAGGGCAGGGCACAAACCTGGACAACAAAAACATTTTCAGACGCAAGTCGTTTTATGGAGCTTGCAATTGAAATTGTATCTCTACCAGACGCAACCACAAGTAGTGGACCATCCCTGGAAAGAGGTCAAACGTTATTCATACATCAAAACAATGGGATAAATTTCTTTACGACCATAATGCATGAGAATGACAAAATAAGTTCCTCTTGATATACCTATATAGTTTAACATATTAAATTCAACATCAGCAAACATCTACTTTGATACAAGTCAACAAGTTTAGAGATGCTAGAAAATATTCTAAATCTGGATGTTGATTCACAATCAGAAATGTGTACACCCCTAATGACCTTGGCACCACCAAATTAAACACGGATTGTGGGCCATTAAATTCTTTTTGAGAAATTTACAAGACTGGTGACAGAATCGGTGGCTTTTCCAAATAATGCACAAAAAGGATATATTTCCATTACTCAATTAGTTTCACATCATAGTAGATTAAAGTAGTAGCAAATAAACAATTTTTTTAAAAGATACATATATTATACACACACATGTATATATACACTCTTTAAACTATTTTGAATGAAAATGAGCTTTGGAACATAAAACTGAGTTCAGATTTAGAATTTGTCCTGTTTCATGATACACGGAAGATGGATATGATGAACTTACTTCTCAAAAGTTTCTTTAGCCATCCTGACAATACTCTTCACATCAGCTTCCAACACTGATGACAAACCTACGCCAGCACCATTCTCCTTATGGTATGGAACTAATTCATTTCCTCTTCTACCAAGAAAAAATGGCGAATAACCACATATGACAGTAATTATATAGTATAGCTTCTTATGTACAGAAACGGGTAGCCAATGTAACCAATCATTGATCCCTCCTCTTGGTCTCATGACACGCTGTTCCCAAACACAAGAAATGCAGTGTTGTGTCAAATCAAACAATCAAATTACATATGCAGATAATCTTGTAGGCTGCAGAATGAGAGTGACATGACGCGAAGGCTGATTTTCATGTGAACCAACTTATTATACCATATGAATATTTCAGAATTTCCAAGATAACTACAATGTTGCTATTAGCACAGAACTAAATAAAAATTCAACCCAGCCGAACAGGCAAGTCCAATTAACAGATAGTTTGATCAATTTCCATTATGAATTGTGATCACCCAACATTAAAGGAGCACAACAATCTAACAAACTCTTGCATCACAATCAACAAAAGAATACTAACTAAAGCCAATCACACGCATGCCTTCCAAATCTGTTACTTCCCCAATCCGAACAATACATCCCCTGCCCTATCCCTAGTTATTAAATAATCCCCCATAACGTTAAATTAAATACTAGGTTATATAAAGCAGCACAACACTTACGTAGAGCGTTTGCTTCTGAGATAAACCGAGCGCCCGAACCAATCCGATGCTCTGATTCTCCGTGGACGGAAAACCGTTGCCGATAACAACGGCACGGCGGACGACGTTGTAAACACCACCCTGAAAAATGTCCGGAACTCCTCCGCCCATGGATTGAGGACTCTCCGGAGGCTCTGGAAGCCTAATCGGCTTCATTGGTGGAAGGCAGAAATTGAACGGGAAAAAGCTCGGAGCGAATTGAATCTAAAACCCTAGTAATTACGGATGATTGGAGATTTTGGCAGACAAAGATAAGACAAAACGAAGAAGTAGGGGCGCGGCCGGGTAACGCCTAAAATTGTCAACAAATACCACTGTTAAATTAAAATGAAATAATTTGTATTTGAACCAAATTAAAAATAAATAAATAAACAAATTTGTTTTTTGAAAACAAAAAATAAAAAGAAAAAAGAAAAGGCCCTAAATCTATACTCGGATTGTCCCAACTCTCGGAAACTGGAAAGTGATTGCAGATATAAGCGATGGGATCATGGATTCATGGTGCTATCAGCATCAGCGGCTGGCCGGCGGTGGTGGGGGTGCCATGGGCTTTGATGAGTCAGGGGTTCAAAATTAATGCGGGTTTCAACTTTTCTAACAATTTATATATAAAATTTAAAATATTTTAACTATTTTAATTTAATTTTTAAGTGGCTTTGGCATTTGGCATTTGGCAGTGAGAAAGATGCGATCTTGATTCTTGCACCAATTTGTTCTCTGTTCGACTTCTTTCCTTCCCTTTCTTATTTTGGTCGGCTCCACTCTTTTTTTGAGATGGAGGAGTACTGTTTTGATCCTCAAGAACACAATCGCCCAATTGAAAAGAATTGAAATAGCTACTGCTCTCCAACAATCCATCTGACTTCGTTCCACTCCACCACTGCAGTTTCGGAGAAATGGAAGAATAAATTTAACTCTGTGAGCCTTTTCTTATTTTTCTTCCCCTTTGATTGATTGTGGATTTTTCTCATTTGCTCTTCTAATGTTTCTTTCTT
>MAYD01376374.1:0-17942 GCA_001909325.1 Ruellia speciosa
TTTTCCCCCCCCCCCCCCCCCCACACACACACACACCCGGCGCTTTTGTTTAAATTCAGTACAGAATGTGTAATAAATTTTATATATTTTTAAATCCTGTTTCCGCGTTGGGTTGTCCATCTGTCCCCCTGGTACAGAAGCGTACACTAGGTAGGTACGGGCAGGCAAGACGACAAGATCAGTCGCTCATTAATGACAGTGCAGAGAGAATAGCCTTGTGACTATTTTCTTCGAAAATACTCCTCATTATCGTATGGGCTGTTAATTGACATTCACACAATTGCATGCGAGCCCAGCACAAATAATGGAGGTCCCTGTTCCGCCTAAAATACAGTTTCATAATTACTGAGGTAATTAGTAATCATTTTACAATTCATATGTGAAATGTAAAGGAGTGATTGATGAGTGGTGAGTGGTGAGTGACGAGTGACGAGTTGAGGCCAGCCAGAGCAGTTTTTTAATTTTTATATTTTGGTAGCGAGAGCAGTTGCAACTTTTACAACAAAATTCTATTTTTAACTGACCTGTGTAATTAATAAAGCAGTCTTGTACAGATGTGGGACTCTGCAAGAATCAAGATTCTTGGGTCCTTGACGCTTTACACAAGTACAACCAAAGCACCAATTTGTCAAATTATTTTTCCAGACTGTGTTTTCAACTTCATCTTCCAAGCCCCATTTCCATTTCTCGCAATTTTATCAACAAACTCTCCTGGGAAAGAATTTGCTGCCCCTTTCTTGATTTTTGTGATTCCTGCTGAGGAGCAAGATTGCGTCTTTGCGTTTTCACGTTATATTCCATGAAAATTTCAAACCCTTCCGTTACTTCGTGATTTTCATTTTGGACTTTGGAGTTCCTGCTTCAGATCTGGTTGCTGATTCGCCTTTTTGCCTCAAGGTAATTAATTGCTATGCTCTCTCTTGAATTTGATTTTGAATCATATGTGTTCTTATAGCCTGTTATCAATGAATATTATTGATTTAGGTTTCATTCATTGAAAATTTCTGTGTCTTGACTGGAAATCTATCTGTATTTGTGATTCGAATTAGGGTTCTGTCAACTGATTGAATTGGGTCAGATTTTTGAAGAACTAAAATTAACAAGAGAAATAAGCCCCTGCGGGTGGGAAAAAAACAATAAAACGATGAAGGGCCTGTTGCTCCTAGTGATTATCCTTAAACTTGCTTGCTATGTCGAGCCTCAGACAACGCTGTTACTCGTCAACTGTGGGTCGAGTTCCAGTGTATATGTCGATGGAAGGGGCTGGGTTGGGGACACAGCTCCCGGGAGCAATGTGACCCTTAGCTACACTGGAATTGAGGCCTCTGCTGCTGTCTTCAATGGCGATCCAGTTTATGAGCCTCTCCACAGAAGTGCCAGGATTTTCACTGCCAATTCGAACTACACTTTTAGGGTTCCGAATGGGGATTATTTCCTGAGGCTTCACTTTTACCCTCTGGAATTCGGCGAATACAACGCCAACAAGTCTTCCTTCTCAGTTCAGGCGAATGGGTTGAAGCTGGTTTCGGACTTTAATGTCCCCAGTGAGATTCAGGACAAGAACTTGAATCTAGGAGCCAGGGCAAATTCCAGCTATTTCTATTTGATGAAGGAATACTTCTTTTCGGTTGATAACAATGTGATGGTTGTGAATTTCATTCCTTCAAAAGGGTCATTTGGTTTTGTCAATGCTATAGAGGTTGTTTCGGATGGGGGCAAGCTTTTCACTGGTACGGTGCACAGAGTTGGCGCTGGCAATGGTGGGAATAGCTCGTTGGACCTGCGCGGACGTGGGACTGAAACCATGTATAGATTGAAGGTTGGGGGGTCACCTGTTAATTCTTCACAAGATTCATTTTTGTGGCGAACCTGGGAAGCCGATAGAGATTACATGATCAATGCAGATGCCGGTGTGGAAATTAGGAACAGGTCAAATATTTCTTATGCTGATCCGAACAACACAGCTGTGGCTCCTCTTTTGGTGTATGAAACAGCGAAAAAGTTGACAGATATTTCTTCAGTTTCAGAGAAAATATTAAACATGTCCTGGAAACTGGAGATCGATCCGGATTTTGATTATCTAGTCCGGTTGCACTTTTGTGAGCTGGAACTCAGGCAGCCCAACCAGAGAAATTTCAGAGTATTCATCGACAACAAAACAGCTGCAGAGAATTTTGACATTTATGTTCGAGCTGGTGGAATGAACAGGGCGTATCACGAGGATTACCTGGATTCTATATCTGCCGAAAGCAGTGCCCTCTGGGTACAGCTTGGTCCTGGTGCAGTCCCGGGCTCTGCAGAAAGTGATGGTCTCTTGAATGGTTTGGAGGTTTTTAAGCTGAGTCGGGATGGCAATCTAGCATATGTAAGGATGCATAACAGTGCAAAAGGAGGAAGAGTTTCACGTAGTTTAATCCTTTGGCTCAGCATTGGAGCAGGTATAGCTTCCATTGCCATTATTGCAGGTGTACTCATGTTGATCATTTGTTTCTGTAAGAAAAAACGCGAACAAAACGATGCCAAGAAGAGTCCTCCTGGCTGGCGGCCTTTCTTTCTCCATGGATCCATTCGCAATGGTACTGCCAATGTGAATGGATCGACTGTCCATCACAGTCCAAATGGAGTACAATTCGGTACTGTCAGATCCGGAAGGCGCTTTACTTTGGCAGAGATCAGAGCAGCGACAAACAATTTCGATGAGAGTTTAGTGCTTGGTGTGGGTGGCTTTGGTAAGGTGTACAAAGGGGAAATCGATGAAAGCACCCTTGTTGCGATCAAGCGATCCAATCCGCAATCTCAGCAGGGCCTGGCAGAATTTGAGACTGAAATTGAGATGCTGTCGAAGCTGAGGCACAGGCATCTTGTCTCGTTGATCGGATTCTGTGATGAACAGAGTGAGATGATCCTGGTGTACGAATACATGGCTAATGGAACATTCCGGAGCCATCTATTCGGGAGTGACCTGTTGCCATTGAGCTGGAAGCAGCGCCTGGAAATATGCATTGGCGCAGCGCGAGGCCTTCACTACCTTCATACCAGCTCGGAAAGGGGAATCATCCACAGGGATGTCAAGACAACCAACATACTGTTGGACGAAAACTTTACCGCAAAAATGGCCGATTTTGGGCTGTCGAAAACCGGTCCTTCCCTCGAGCACACGCACGTCAGCACTGCAGTGAAAGGCAGCTTTGGGTATCTCGACCCTGAATACTTCAGAAGGCAGCAGCTGACTGAGAAATCGGATGTCTATTCATTTGGTGTGGTCCTGTTCGAAGCTGTCTGTGCACGCGCTGTTATCAATCCTACATTGCCCAAAGATGAGATCAATCTTGCGGAATGGGCTCTGCGCTGCCGACGGGAGGGATCCCTTGAGAGGATTCTGGACCCAAAGCTTACAGGAGGTTACTCCGGGGAGTCGTTGATGAGATTCGCAAAGATCGCTGAGAAATGCCTGGCGGACGAAGGGAAATGCAGGCCGACAATGGGAGAAGTTCTGTGGCACTTGGAATACGTGTTGCAGCTGCACGAGTTGTGGCTGTGCAGCCAAGGCGGCGATGATGAGGAGCCGGTGGTGGGAGCGAAAACACAGCCGGGTTTGGGTTCCATTGGTGAGGGTGAGGAAGAATCCCAGGCAGCCAACAAAAGTAAGGGAGACGAAGAATCAATCTCAATTCTCAGCAACAGATGATGAATGCTCCTATCCAAATCCAATATTCAAATATACGTTCTATTGTTCTTTGATCATCTTTTAAACAAATTTTTGATGAGATATCTGATTCTTTTATTCTTGTTTTTTTATTTTTTGTTGTTGTTTGGACTGAATGTTGTTAGTGTACTTGTGGTCTTGTAATGAGAGTGGGGTCATGTTCATGTTTGTTGCATATTGAATTGCAAGTGTAAGTTACCCAAACAAACAAGAAATCATTTTTCTTTCCTACACTTACAGCCTAAATGATTGTACCAAGCTACTGTAATTTTTTTTATCCTTATTTCTTTCCTTGTATAGGAATACGAAATGCAGAGTGCTGACTGCTGAGAAGACTGAATCACAGATGGATAAAGTTTGGCGCTTTAAATTGTTCCGTAAATAACTTGTGTGCCCCCGCTTTGTTATTATTTGTCCGATTGTCCTGTCTCTTTGCCAATACCTGATTACCTGGATACCCCAATCCCAATTTCCCATTCCATTCAATATATTATAGGAGTACAGACCACTCACTATTCCACTTGTGAAGCCAAGAAGCTCAAGGAAACTCGACAATGGCTGCATATATTTGCAGATTGAAGTTGCTCCGTCAGAAAAGTAATCCCAAAATTGCTTCTTCCGTATGGCCCCACTTATTTCGGGATCGCACGTTTTGTTCATCATCCGCCGCGTCTCAATTTGAAGTGGGTTTTTCTTTATTTTTCTTCGTTTTCTTGAAATTGGTTAAGTTGATGTTGGTCATTGTTTTGAATCAACAAGTTGTTTTTGCTTTTGTTTTCTGGGTGGGATCAAATTTGTTTCCAAGTCGTCTTGGAACTTGTTGGAGGTTTTCACTCGAAGGCTTAACTTTGCGTTTCCTTAATAATGCGCGAATTGGATTATGCTAGTGAAAATTTTCACCCTATGAATTAACCAGATATCTGGATTTGGGTTCTTTTTGTTTACCTTTGATTTATCATTACTGGATTCCTGTGAAATGTGAATTATCCTTTTCACGCTTTTAATTTTTGCTTACACTCATGAATTGATTTTGGGATCCAGAAGTTCTTGCTCTTTGATATTCCCCCCACCCCCCGGCCACCCCAACCCCTCCCCCACGCGCGCGCTCAAAAAATGAAAATCATTGTATTTGGTAATGAAATTAGAATCATTCTATAGTAAGGTAAATTGGCAATGTTTCTTTGATAAGGTGATGCTGAAGTTCCTTTTGGGCTGATTGTTGTAACCTCCTGTCTTGTTGATGTATTACAGAAGGTTGGATTCATAGGACTGGGAAACATGGGATCCCGGATGGCCAATAACTTGATTAAAGCAGGCTACAGTGTCGTGGTTCATGACGTGTAACTTTATTCAGTTCGAACATTTTTTTCTGTTGTTGGAGATCTTTTTCTTTTGTGTACCATTGTGGTTTGCTTATTTTTCTATTTTTCCACTCATTATAGTATTTTACAAATCGATGTATATTATTGTGAAGGGAGAGGGTGAAACTCAGAATTTTTCTGAGTTTTGCTTTTGCTCTTAGTAATTATAATATATGTCCACAATTTTAGTCAGTAATAAAGTCTTGGATTTTAATTATTATGTTTCTTTAGTTGATTTCATTTATATGGCATTTGGTGCAGAAACCATGATGCCATGAGGAAATTCTCTGACAGAGGCATTGTGACGAAGAATTCGCCTCTTGAAGTTGCTGAATCAAGTGATGCTGTAATAACCATGCTGCCATCTTCTGCCCACGTAAGCTTAAAAAATCAGACATTCTCAGTATTCTTGAAGACTCTGATTCTTCTGTAATGATGTGTTAACCCTTAGACTTGAAAATGCCTATTGGATAAATTTATTCAAATGGAGCTTAGTTCTAAACAGAGGTGAATAATCGGCAAAGCATTGGTGCAACCAGCATCTGAGCGAACAATTGTCTAAATTGATAATGTGTAGTTTAGCATCACCAGACTAATTCATCTCGAAGATTGTCAGTTACATTTTCCAGCATATCAACATTTTTTACAGTGACTATCGCGCTGTCTTTCTGTACATCTGGTATAAATTTCAAGATGTTGCCTTTGCAGGTTATGGATGTCTACACAGGATCGAAAGGTGTCCTTGACGGTGGAAATCTGCTCAGACCGTGGTTGTTTATAGATTCCTCTACAGTTGATCCTCAAACATCTCGAAAACTTTCTACAGTAGTTTCTACTTACAAATTGAAGCGAGAGAGAGGTATTCGATAGTGAAACTCTCTTGCGAAATGTCTATGTTGTTATGACTGTTTGGCTTGAACATTCATTTGACATTCATTATCTATGTGTTACATTACATAGGTAGTGATGGTGCTCCTGCACTGTTGGATGCTCCCGTATCCGGAGGTGTTCTATCGGCGGAGGCTGGATCACTCACTTTTATGGTATGAGTTTACGGAGAACCCTTTGACTTGAATTCACAGGACAGTTCTTTGATGTGATTTTTCCAATCTAAATATGGTTAAAGATCTTGGAATCACTCTAATCTCAAACTGATATCTTTCAGGTAGGCGGTCCGGAGGAAGCATATAGGTTTGCAGAGCCTTTGTTTCTCTCAATGGGCAAGAACATCATTTACTGCGGTGGTCCAGGAAACGGTTCGGTATGCTCTTTCTAATTCGAATATTTAATGAACAAAAATCAAGAATTTTCTATATCTTTGCTAAGAAATAAGACTATATGCATTCAATTTTGCATAGTCTGCAAAGATTTGCAACAATTTGGCAATGGCTGTGAGTATGCTTGGGGTTTCCGAAGCCATTGCACTTGGTCAGGCGTTGGGCATTTCAGCCAGTACGTTAACAAAGATATTTAACTCTTCAAGTGCTCGATGCTGGAGTAGGTACTTTGCCATTTCGTGTCTTGATCGCATTCTATATTTAAAAAAATTCTCTCATGATTTCTTTTCCGAATTGGTGGCCAGTTCAAAATCAAAGCTACATGAATGAATGATTCGAAAGCCTTGTTTAAATACGGGTTTTTTGTGAATGCTGAATGTAATATGATGCCTATGTTTTACAGTGATACTTACAATCCCGTGCCTGGTGTGATGGAAGGAGTGCCGTCTTCTAGGGATTATAATGGCGGCTTTGCTACCAAACTAATGGTTCGTTGTTCAATCCATGTAGCTTTATAAGGTGATGCATTCCATCTTCATTATCGAGGATAATGATTGACCATGAAATGGCCATATTTTTCTTCTTTGGTCTTTGGATGTAGGCTAAAGATCTCAAGCTTGCTGTAGAATCAGCCAAAGAGGTAAATGTGAGAAGCCAAATGATGTCTCTTGCAGATAAAATGTAAGTTCTCTGCTGTGACAACTGCATTTCTTGGAAACCCATAGGGGGCGTTTGGCGTACGGATATGGGAATTAAGGAACTGGACGATTCTAATAGCTACTGTTTGGTCTCTGACTTGATTTATACATTGGGGTTTTGGGGAAGACCAAATCTTGCTATGATTCCCATGTACGAATCAAATGCCTCCTAGTCTAACATCTCAAATACCAATTTGTTTGCACGTAGTTGTTCCGTTGCCCGGTGTAATGTAGTAACGATCAAAGTCTGATACTGTTGCGTGTGCAGATATACAGAGCTTTGCAACGAAGGCCATGAGACGAAGGATTTTTCATGTGTTTTTAGACATTATTTCAAGGGCAAGGATGAGATGTAACTTCACCTGAATATGGTGAATTCACTTCATGAGCACTGATCCAAGGCCAAGTGAAATTAAACCCTTGATTGTGTGTGGTTATTATTTTCTTGAGCTAATAATTGTAAGTGAAAAAATCCAGATCTATTCTGTAGTCATGTCATGTGGAAGCATTAAACTTTTGGCCCAGAGCTGGCTTGAAATTGATGCTTGGATAAGGATGGGCCAACCCATATCCGGACACATACAGCAGGGAATGAATGCATTATTGTCTTTTACCTGGTTAAGAAAAATATCAAATAGAAAGGGGCACCAATCGCCACCTTCTCATGGACACAAGAAAAGATGGACACAACAGAAGCATCCACTCAACAGTGAAACACAAGTACAAACATCAATATATTCCACCATAGAATGATATAGTAACACAAGCATATTACCAACACAACAGCATTTCAAACTTGATGAACCACACACATATTACACACATCTATTATCAGTTTCTTGATCTTTAAAGACGACAATCACCCAAACTAATTAAGATGGAACAAACCCTGGCACAACCTGGAGGGATTTTCAACCAGTGATCTGTTCACCTTCGTCGTCATATTCATCCTCAATTCCATACTCTCCATCGTCCTCAGCAGTGGCATCCTGGTATTGCTGGTACTCAGCAACCAGGTCATTCATGTTGCTTTCAGCCTCGGTGAACTCCATCTCATCCATTCCCTCACCAGTGTACCAGTGCAAGAAGGCCTTGCGCCTGAACATTGCAGTGAACTGCTCACTAACACGCCTGAACATCTCCTGAATGGAGGTGGAGTTTCCGATGAAAGTGGAGGCCATTTTAAGACCCTTCGGTGGGATGTCACAAACGCTGGATTTAACATTGTTGGGAATCCACTCCACGAAGTAGGAGGAGTTTTTGTTCTGGACATTGATCATCTGTTCGTCAACTTCTTTGGTGCTCATCTTGCCACGGAACATGGCTGAGGCAGTCAAGTAGCGACCATGGCGTGGGTCTGCAGCGCACATCATGTTCTTAGCATCCCACATCTGCTGAGTCAGCTCGGGTACTGTGAGAGCTCGGTACTGCTGGGAGCCCCTGGAGGTCAGGGGTGCGAATCCCACCATGAAGAAATGAAGACGCGGGAATGGGATAAGATTAACAGCCAGCTTCCTCAGATCGGAATTGAGCTGTCCCGGGAAACGCAGGCAGCATGTGACACCGCTCATGGTGGCAGAGATGAGGTGGTTCAGATCACCGACTGACAAAAAAAAAAATGCAACATTAACCGCATCAGTAACAGCACATTAACATATCAAATCGTGGTCTGCACAAATGACTTGAGATGATTATACATACAAGTAGGAGTGGCAAGCTTCAGAGTTCGGAAGCAGATGTCGTAGAGAGCCTCATTGTCCAACACCATACACTCATCCGCATTCTCAACAAGTTGATGAACTGACAGAGTGGCATTGTATGGCTCAACAACTGTGTCGGACACCTTAGGAGAAGGAAATACGGAAAATGTCAACATCATCCTGTCTGGATATTCCTCCCTGATCTTGGAGATGAGAAGGGTACCCATTCCAGATCCAGTGCCTCCACCCAAAGAATGACAGACTTGAAATCCTGTTGATGGAACACTAATATGTTACATATTAGAGCCCTGATTCTAAGCTGGAGAAAAGATTATAAATTATTCAGAAAGCGTTATATGTCAAATCTACAGAGTGCATTAGAATGAATTAGCCACGAATTTAATCAGATCCAGAGAAAAGACAAAGCTTTAACCGCAGGAAACTATGAGTGCAAGCAGTCCAATGATGGAAAAACAAATAAAGCAGCTAGCGCAAAGAACGAGAGAAAGCAAATAAATTCTAACCCGAAAAACCTTTAAAAGATATTAGAAATTGAGAGATCTGGCGAAGAAATTGATGAAATCAGAAAAAATTAGTATGAACCTTGCAAGCAGTCGCAATTCTCGGCCTCCTTGCGAACAACATCGAGCACGGCATCGATTAACTCTGCACCTTCGGTGTAATGCCCCTTTGCCCAGTTATTCCCAGCACCAGACTGACCAAAGACGAAATTATCGGGCCTGAAGATCTGGCCATAGGGACCAGATCTGACGGAATCCATGGTGCCAGGCTCGAGGTCCATGAGGACGGCGCGTGGGACGTACCTGCCGCCGCTGGCCTCATTATAGTAAACGTTGACGCGCTCGAGCTGGAGGTCAGAATCGCCACTGTACTTGCCAGTGTTGTCAATCCCGTGCTCGTCGCAAATGACCTCCCAGAACTTGGCACCGATCTGGTTCCCGCATTGGCCGCCCTGGATGTGCAAGATTTCCCTCATTTTTGGATTGGCGGATTGGCGGGTTTGCAGCTCCTTTGTTGGTAGAAACTGGAAAATTGAGGGCGATCACGCTTGCGCTATCAATTGAGTTGAGACTTGAGTCTTGTTGGGAGCTGAGCTCCGAAATTTAATTGATAACGCCTTTTTGCTTGTGGATAGGAGGCTTGCCTTCCAATTTCGCCCTTGGATTTCAATTTATTACCAAAATGCCATATCATTATCATGTGTTCTGCCTAATCTAACTACCTACTTATTATGCTGCCTTCAAGTGAGGGACGACCGCGGGGACTTTTGAACACAAACCATTTCCTTCCCCGCCTTATGCAGCTAACTCGGAGCTTCTAGGCACATTTATATAGTTGGAGCTCCGCCGAGCGGTTTTTCTGATGAATCCGCACAAAAGTCTTGGGCCCGTTGGATTGACCCTATTGGGATGTCGTCGGGGTGGCAGTTGTTGATTTTGTGAGGAGCGCTTGGCAGGATGGATCCTTCCCGATTGAACATAACGCAACATTTCTCACCTTAATTCCCAAGGTTGAGGCCCCTGTTGATATTCATCAGTTTTGGCCAATCGAATTATGTAATGTCTCCTACAAGATTCTTACCAAGCTCCTCACGCTCCGGATCCAAGCTTTCCTGTCTGGCCTTGTTTCTTGTTTCTGCAAAACAAAGTAGCTTCCTCCCTAACCGAAGTGGGAGGAATAATGTCCTTATTGGGCAAGAGGTTCTTCACACCATCTGTTTGTCACAAGCTAAGAAGGGCTATATGGCCCTTAAAGTAAATCTGGAGAAGGCGTATGACTGGCTTGAATGGGCATTCATCGATGATACACTACGTTTAGTGGGGATCCCGGATGAAATGCTCTTATTATGTTCTGTATTAGCTCAACGAGTATCTGAATAATATGTGCTATAATATTAAGTATTATTTAAATCTAGTTTAAGTTTAGGGCTTTTTTTAAAACTAAATAGCTTTTGAAAAATGTTAAAATTTTATCCCGAGAAGAAAGTTATGTTACATAAGGATAATAATTCATACGTAGATATAAATTTTTTTGCACGCTAATTAATAGAAACTATTGTATACAAGTCAAATTAACATATTTTAGTTCTTAAAGTTTAATTATTTTAGAATAAAATATATATTAATATATTAATTCAAGAGTTTGATCTAAAAAGTCTAGTAAGGAAAATGAAAATAAGTGGAAAAGTGAAGTGTTAAACGAGTGGGTAAATGATCCGGCCACGTTACATTTGGATAAGTAAAAAGTTGTGCACTGCAAGCTTATAAGGGGTGGGTTGGAAGGTAATAGGAAAAGTCATAGTTACTTGCGTGATTATGCGATCTAAAATAACATAATTGTTCTCAAATTCGAATTTGCAAATTGGCGAACCATTACCAGTCTAACAACTACAGCCTTACACCACATGTGGGAAGCATTAAACTCAAGGTAGTTTCACCTTTCGAAGCCCCAGTTAAGTTGAAATTAGAAAACCTTAACCGACAGCTGGCGTGAGATTGAAGTCTGTACAGAGCACCCAACCCATCCAGACAACATAATACAACAGATAAAAGAAAACATTGTTGTCTCATTGAGAAAATATCACTAGGATATATTGACATAGGCACCACTTTCGGAAAGGAAGATAAAATGTACACAACAGCAGCATCTACTCAACAGTGAAAAAGAGCACAAACAAGAAACATCATTGTGATTTTCCACCATAGAGTGGTAGTAACACAGGCATATATTACCAACACAACCACCATTTCAAACTTGATGAACCACACACATATTACACACACCTATATCAGTTTCCTCATCGCAAAACACAACAATCACCCAAACTAATTAAGATGGAACAAACCCTGGCACAACCTGGACGGATTGTCAACCAGTGTTCTGTTCACCTTCGTCGTCATATTCATCCTCAATTCCATACTCTTCATCGTCCTCAGCAGTGGCATCCTGGTATTGCTGGTACTCGGCAACCAGGTCATTCATGTTGCTTTCAGCCTCGGTGAACTCCATCTCATCCATTCCCTCACCAGTGTACCAGTGCAAGAAGGCCTTGCGCCTGAACATCGCAGTGAACTGCTCACTAACACGCCTGAACATCTCCTGAATGGAGGTGGAGTTTCCGATGAAAGTGGAGGCCATTTTAAGACCCTTGGGCGGGATGTCACAAACGCTGGATTTAACATTGTGGGGAATCCACTCCACGAAGTAGGAGGAGTTTTTGTTCTGGACATTGATCATCTGTTCGTCAACTTCCTTGGTGCTCATCTTGCCACGGAACATGGCTGAGGCAGTCAAGTAGCGACCGTGGCGTGGGTCTGCAGCACACATCATGTTCTTAGCATCCCACATCTGTTGAGTCAACTCGGGTACTGTGAGGGCCCGGTACTGCTGGGAGCCCCTGGAGGTCAGGGGCGCAAATCCCACCATGAAGAAATGAAGACGCGGGAATGGGATAAGATTAACTGCCAGCTTCCTCAGATCGGAGTTGAGCTGTCCCGGGAAACGCAGGCAGCATGTGACACCACTCATCGTAGCAGAGATGAGGTGGTTGAGATCACCAACTGATACGTAAAAGGCAACATTAAATGCATCAGTAACAGCACATTAACAACGCAAATCACCATCTGCAAAAATGGATTAAGATAATTGAAATTGGGCTCACAAGTAGGAGTGGCAAGCTTCAGAGTTCGGAAGCTGATGTCGTAGAGAGCCTCATTGTCCAAAACCATACACTCATCTGCATTCTCAACCAGCTGATGAACTGACAGAGTGGCATTGTATGGCTCAACAACTGTGTCGGACACCTTAGGAGAAGGAAATACGGAAAATGTCAACATCATCCTGTCCGGATATTCCTCCCTGATTTTGGAGATGAGAAGGGTACCCATTCCAGATCCAGTGCCTCCACCCAAGGAATGACAAACTTGAAATCCTGTTGATTATTTACTAAGATGTTATCACACTAGTCTGAATTCTGGTGAGAGAAAAGGTTCATAAATCATTGAATGCAGAGCATAACAAGAAGAAAACATTAATAGAATAAAAAATGAAGCAATTGCGGTATATCTCAAATACTCGAATCTTCAGAGTGCATTGGAATTGAATTCAATTGGCCACTGATTTTTTCAGATCCAGAGAAGAGACAGAACTTTGTGTAAGCTAAAGTGAAATTGAAAACATTGTAACAATGAGGACGACAACTAAAGCACACTGAGCAAATAACCAAGAAAAGCCAATCAATTGTAATCCCAAAACCATCAAATTCTTTTAGATACTGACAGATCTAAGTAATAATTGAATGAAATGAGCAAAAAGTGAAAACAACCTAACCTTGCAAACAGTCGCAATTCTCGGCCTCCTTGCGAACAACATCGAGCACGGTATCAATTAACTCAGCTCCTTCGGTGTAATGTCCCTTTGCCCAGTTATTCCCAGCACCGGACTGGCCAAACACAAAATTATCGGGTCTGAAGATTTGTCCGTAGGGACCGGATCTGACGGAATCCATCGTGCCAGGCTCAAGGTCCATGAGGACGGCGCGCGGGACGTACCTGCCGCCGCTGGCTTCATTATAGTAAACGTTGACGCGCTCGAGCTGGAGTTCAGAATCGCCACTGTACTTTCCAGTATTGTCAATGCCGTGTTCGTCGCAAATAACCTCCCAGAATTTGGCGCCGATCTGGTTCCCGCATTGGCCGCCCTGGATGTGCAAGATTTCCCTCATTTTTCCGGTGGGATCGGCGGATTTGGTCCCTTTGTTGGTGAAAAGTTGAGGGCGATCGGTTTGCGCTGTCTGTCTATTCAGAGATTGTGGAAATTGGATTTGGTATTATCAAGGATTAAACTCAAAATACCCTAAAACTTAAAATGCCCCTAAATTATCAATCAAGTTAATTTACGCCTAAACCTTCTTAATCCCATCAGTCAATTATCAACCATTCGACAATGTCGGTTTGTTTTTGTTGTTTGTGGTGAGGGCATATATGTACATTTAATTATAAGTAAGGATGCAAGAGGAATCCAGCCGATTCAATTAAAGTTTGAACTTTTTCTCGAATCGGGCTCTGAGTCTAATAGTCTTTTTCCGTTTGCTTGTCCATATTTTAAGGGTTGGATGTGATATTTTGACTTTTTAAGTAAATTATGTTATAAAAATTAGAAGCCTTCCCCTTTAACTCCTCTCCCCACCATCTTTATACCCGTCAATTTCCTCATTATCATCTTTATATTGTATCATTTCTCATTATATAAAATAATCACTTACATCTCCACCAATCATTAAACACCAAAACAAAAGGAAAAAGAAATTGTTTTTAGGAAATGACTCTATTACCCTTGTCCCCCATCTATCTTCTTCCCCTTCATCAAAAATTGAGAAAACTCATTTCCCCTCCATTTTTCCAAACCTCATTTCTCGTCACTCATCCAAAGCTCTGTATGCCATCAGTTTTTCGAAACCATTGTCTTCCATCGATTTTGCTCCACAAATAATTAGAAGGGAAGGAGGAGAATGATTGGAAGGAACACATGCACATGGGCACTCCGTAGACACATGCACACGAGCACAATTTCTTCGTCAAAGCTCGGTAGGAGCGAAAATAGACACAACAGTGAGTGTTGATCTTCGGTTACTCTATTTATTTCACATCTGACAGTTGAAGGTAAGGGCCAATCCTCCACTCTTCTACCGAACATTAGAGTTTTCACTTGATAAAATTCTTACATTTCATTTGTGCGAATTTTATGTTTTGAAAGCACGAAATCAGTTATGCCATTGACAGTGACCAGGATAGTGGAGAGATTTTAGTGTTTTGTGAGTATGCTAAACATATGTGGTGATAACGTTGAATGTTTGATTGAAGCTTTGGAGGTATACGATAACCTAGCTGTGAAATGGGTTGAGGTGAAGGAAACATCAACCAGAATTAAATACAATGCACCAGATGGGGAATTCCCTATAGAGTTGTGTAGCGATGTCAATGTTGAACACATGTGTCGGGCTCATTTGATTATGATGAATTCGACATGCAAAATAGCGGCCAAACTTCGGCCGCCACCACAAAAGAGAATCAGATTGTTAATGTTAGAATACCTCGCTTCAATATCTTTAATATATGTAATGTATGTGAAATTGTGCCTGGTCGACTAGCATTTAATACTACATAAGATGGGCAGTGGAATTCAATAGGTTGTTAGAGAATGTTGCTTTTAATGAAAGTTACATTTAAGATGGTGCTTTACTAGTATATTTTTCATCTATTACTGAATGCTGAACATTAATTAGTGATATGATGAAGAAATGTGGTGCATACTGTAATGAATGTAATACTCTTTTTAAGCATACTGTATTAATTTTTAATTTGTACTAATCA
Organism: Ruellia speciosa; assembly: GCA_001909325.1. Lineage (NCBI taxonomy): Eukaryota > Viridiplantae > Streptophyta > Magnoliopsida > Lamiales > Acanthaceae > Ruellia > Ruellia speciosa. Next base: position 15,135 of record MAYD01376374.1, read on the forward strand.
AGTGAATGGTAATACTATTGAACGTGCAAGAATGATGGTGAAGTTGAAATGATTGTTGGATTAGGGGATGATAGTGAAAACCTTACTGAGCCCAAGCAATCCAGGGAGTTCCACACCAATAACCTTACTAGGTGTCACAGGATGCCTTTTTCTAAGCTCGAGAAAGGGATCCGTGAGTCGATAATCACCACAAACAACCACACCGAGGTTTGGTGGTTAGGTCGCAATCACGTTCCAGGAATGCTTTAGAGCTACCACCCAGCGATCAAGCCAAGTACAAACCCACAAAACATACAACGATAGTGAAACACATTTTATATTCCATTATAAAAGGGTTTCTTACAGGGATACCGGATAGCGAGGCAGATAATAATCAGAATTACAACCAATTCCTTTTTCGATTACCACTCATCCCCTATATATACTCTGGAGAAAAAAAACAGTTACAACGGGAATGGACACTCTAAAGCCGAGCAGCCACACTAGGCGGCCACTGCTGTAATACCCGGTATTACAGGTAAATTTAATTCGAATTTAATTGATAATTAAGTCGGATTAATTATAGGAAAACCCCGAATTTCTGTGAAAATTTTTCACGAATTAAATTATCAAGGGATAATTAATTCTGGGATGCGAAAAATAGGAGAACAGACTAGATGATCCGATTTTGTCGACGTCGCTTTGGATTAAATAAATTTGGAAAAGAAAATTCAAATTTATTAAATTGGGCTTGGGCCTAATTTAATTAAATTAGATGGAATCTAATTTAATTAAGGATGAATAGTGGAGGGGGTGATATTTAGTAAACTGGACCTAAAGGTAAATTTTGGAAACTTCTGGGGTCAGTTTGTGTTCAGTCAGAAACCTTGGGGTAGAATATAGAAATTCGGAAAGTCTTAGGACTTAATCGAATTTAAGGAGGAAAGATTGGGGTCAAATTGATATTTGGCATTTCTTGATTCTATTAAGGCTGTAGAAATCAAGATACAGAAGCAGAATTACAGAATTCATTCCTGCTTCATTTTCTTCCGCTTCTCCCTTCTCCATTTCTGCTCCTTCTTCCCTTCCGCTGGTTTCTTCCGCTCCTCCGTGGTAGAATTTCCACACCTGCCTCGACCGATTCCGCTGCCCCGTCTCCTCATTCCTGAAATTTCGCAACCTCGCGCGAGTGCAACCGCGCGAGGATTGAGTTCGTTCTGCTGTGGGGTCGTTCGATTCGGTTATATGGTTTGGGAGATGGTAGTATATATACAACCCATTGCTCAATTATTGCTCATTCCGCCGCATTGCTCGACTGTTGGAACTCCTGTTTCTTTCTCGGCAGTGAGGTAACTCTTGAACCCTAGCTTTTTCTATTCTGTCGATTTAGGGATCTAGAGTTATGTTGATGTTGTTGTTAATGAGTTTCTGTGGTATTGTTGTCTGAATCTGAGGTTTTGAGGTGTTCAGATGTTGAGTATTCGATTTTGGGATTTTTGGCAGCTTGGCTGTCTCGGTTCTGTTCCAGTTTTGATGTTGTTGCTGTCTCAGCTTAGTGTCATGGTTGTCCCCGTTCTTGATCCGATTTCAATGACAGCTTGAGTGTTGTCTTGATTCTGTGTTCAAATCCAGCTTCTGCACTGTGTTGTTTTTGATTCAGTTCGGGTTCAGTGGATATAGTGGCTGTTTGAGTACTATTTCTCAGTTTCAGTTTCAGCCGTGGGTGTTGATTCCAGTTTGATTCCAGTTAAATGTATAGACTTCATTTTGCTGGTTTGGTCAGTCCGGATTAGAGCTCTTGAGTTGTGTTGATGAATGTGTTGTTGATTGCTGTGTGCTGTGTCGCTGGATGTGTTATGTCACAGCCTTTGTCTCAATTCAGTTTTTGGCATTCCAGTGTTGATGTAGTAACCAGTTGGCTGTGTTAGCTGTCAATTGGTGATGTCTTGTTGTCTGCGTTGTTTCTGATGTAGTTTCAGTTTCCAGCTTGCCACTGATGTTATTCTATTGCAATTCCAGCATTTGTGGGATTGAATTCTGTTGTCTAGTCTTAGCATCAGTTCAATCCCAGCATTGGTACCGGTTATGTGTGCTGTGTATGGTTCAGTTCCAGCCCCTTTTGACTGTGTTGTTTTCCAGTTCACAGCTGTTGTGTGTTGTGTTCTTGATTTCAACTTTGTTTCCAGTTTCGGTTTCAGCTCAGTTATTGGGTCATCTGATTCCGTCGTTCCAGGGTGGTGAGCCGATGTTGTTTCTGGTTTAGTGTCAAACCAGTGTTTCAGTTCCTGTTAAAATTTCTGATTTGAAATCAAGTTTCCCCTACTCGATTTCGTTTTAAAACCAAGGAATTGGGGCAGTTTGATAGCTGTGTTGATTTCTTTTTCTTGCTGCTATCCATCACAGCCTGTTTCAGCTTGGTTTTGGTTTCATTTTGGGTTGGGAGGCATAGTGGTTGCTGTGTCTATCTTAGCCATTATCCGTGTGTCTGTCATAGCTGTTCTAATGATCAAATACCGAATATTGGACTGGTTTGGTTCAGATTCAGTGTATTGTTCAGTTCCAGTTTGGGAGGGCTATTGATGTTACCCGGGCGTGTGTGTGTGTGTGTGTGTGTTCAGTCTGCTGAATGGAGGCAGTGTTCTTGCCTTGTTCATAGGATCTTCAACTGTGTTCTTGCATGTTCTTGATCATATTCATTTAGTTCTTTGCAAGTTACCCATTTTAATCCATTTGAGCAATGATTTGAATTGTTTTAAGTGTTGTTGGACTCATGATTATGGACTTTGATTTATGGGCCTTGGGCTTATGGATTTAATTGAAATCAATTAA
>MAYD01376390.1:0-14093 GCA_001909325.1 Ruellia speciosa
GATTTTACAATATATTGCATTGCATGACATCACGTGATTGAGTTAGGGTCCGTTGCTATCCCCTTTCGGCAAGCGTGCATCTCATGGAATACTTTGTATTCCATGACAATTTCCAGTTATAGCGAGATAACTTCCTTGTTGTCACTTTTTCATTAGTGTGAAACCAGATTCGAGAGTTTATCTTAGTCTCACAAGGACAGGGTAAAATCCGACTGCATTGCATGTCTGCGGAGGTTTCAGCTCCGTTAGTACTAAATGGGTAATTTCTGCATAAAGAAACCTTGGGTGAATAGGTTTTAAATTCATGCATTATTTTCAGCACTAAAATTCAGTCTTACCATTCTGCATTACTTTTCTGCATTAAATGTCTGTCTTTCAATTCCTATCTTTTCATAAAAGCATTAATTCCTATCTTTTATTAATTAAATTCTGCATTAAATTCAGCATCTTTTCCCGCTTTCACTGATAGTCAGTTACCCAAGTCATATTTGTGTATGTAAGAAAACCGCGGGAAGACATAGGTTACTCCGTAGTATGGGTGTGTTTTGTCTCTAGTGGTTAGATCACCGGTTAAAGGATATAGCTAACACCGAATTTAAAAGATGGTGTGTTAGTTGTTGTTCCCTCACATACAATAAGCCGGAGGCGTCACAAGCGCAATGGTTTAGTGTATGTATGTCTGGAAATATTTTCTGCATATTAAGCGTTCAAAGCCGATAGTACCTGTCTGTTAAAGGGAATTTGGACGATGATGCGCATTACCTCACAGCTGAATTAATTATTTAATTCAGAAAAGTCCACATTTACTCTAAAATCGGGAGATTAAGTATAATTCATTGCATTGTTCCGACTTCACCCTTTGTTCTGTTTTCTAGTTGGAGTCCATGTTAATCTGTGTGTGTGATAATCCAGATCTAGGGTCAGAGTAACTGCTTTAGTAGATTAGATTAACTGCTTTACTAGTTGTAGAACTTACCTGCTTTCGTAAAGTAGACTTTACCGCTTTTGTTACATAATGCTTTCTGAGCTAGCGTAGAATTCTGTGTGCTTAGAATAGAATTACCTGCTTTCCAGTAGATTTAGATTTATTCCCTTGCACCCGGATAGAGTAACCGAATCCAAAATTTAGTACAATACATAGGCGTGGGACCTGCTTCTATCGCACATCCTCCAGAGGACGATCCAGTATTCACTTATAAATGTTGTAACTTGACCCCGTGCGCTTTCGGGTTGTGTCCAGAATTGCCTTACCTCTCATATATTCCATTCCCAGTGACAACCCTTAGATATACTTCACCCGTTTCATTTACATTCCATTTACTGAGAGGGAGTATTGTGTCGTGTCAAAAGTTTCGTGGCATCGTTCTGCTGCGCTTTTGTTAAAGTTTCAAAGAGGGATTCGTCCAAGGGGGGTCGACGCCTGGATAAAGGGGGCAGGTGTTTATTAATTCAGAATATTTATCATATTTAGGATGACAATAAGTAAGATGTGGGTCGAGTTTTACAGAATTCACCGAATACTCAAAATAAATGCCAATTTAGTCCCCAAAGTATACTAAAAATCCAAAATAGTTCTTTTTGCAATTTCTGAAATAGGCCTGTATATTGACTAATCACTATCAAAATGATCATTTGATCCACTAATGACCAGATTTGCTGACGTGACAATCATTAACTAAAAAATTAACATTAATCTGGTCAAACAACGCCATGTGGCGCCACCTGGATGCCAGATTGGACTCGACCCACCCGACCCACTCGACCTGACCCGACCCACCCAACTCGGTCATTAAATCCAAATTCCTCCCTCACAGAACAACGTCTTAGCCAAATCAATCCCTCGTCACACTTCTCCTCACCGTCACACGCCTCCGGTCATTAAATCCAAATTTGTGACAGAAAGCCCTTTGCGAAATCAATTCCCAAATCAATCCCCATACCTAGGGTTTTAGAAAAAGCGAATTGACCATGCTCTCATCGTCAATTCCCAAACCCAAGGTTTTAGAAACATCAAATCCATGACACTCTCATTGTCAAATCCCCAAATCTAGGGTTTTAGAAACAACAAATCCACCACTCTCTCATTCACGCAGTGGTGAGCGCTGACACGTTGACGACAACAAGGCTGTGAGGGGTCCAACACAGGTCCAGATCTAGGCTCGATGGCCTGGGTTCGTATGTGCATTGAGGACATCGAGAGCAGCGCAGCGAGTGCGTAAACAAGGCGGAGACGGTGTGGGCGAAGCCACGAACGCACGAGCGAAGCGGCGGCGGTGTGAGAAGCGTAAAGGTGAGTGCGAGTGCGAACGACGACGTGTAAGTCGGCGTGGGCGGACGCTGGCGAGACGAGGGCGGCGACTAGGGGAGATGCCGTCACCGACAAGGTTGAGGACGGGGAAGAAGACGGTGGCGTCAATTTGGAGTAAAGGAGACAAAGGAGGGATGAGAGCTGAGGAAGAATGAGCTATGATTTGGAGTCAGAGAGTGATTTGTGAGGTTGATTTGTTTCTCGAGGGAATAGGTGGAAGAATTCGGGTGGGTCGAGTCCAATCTAGCGTCCAGGTGGTGCCACATGGTGCTCTTTGATTAGGTTAATGTTACTTATTTAGTTAATGATTGTCACGTCAATAAATTTAGTCATTAGTGGGTCAAATGACCATTTTAAATGTGATTAGTTAATATACAAACCATTTTTAGAAATTGCGAAACAAACGAGTCTATTTTAAATTTTCGATATATTTGGAGGACTAAATTTATATTTATTCCCCGAATACCCAAAATTCAAAAACACCCGAACGAGAATAAACCCACGGATGGTTTGCCACCCCTAAATTCGTTCATCACCGAACCGGTTGATAGACAGATAGAGGGCTCGTATGGAAAAAAAATAAATTTGTGTCTCCCTCCTCTTATTTTACAATTTTCCCAATCCAGTTTGAGTGAGTGAGTGGTGCTGACTGCTGAGCTCATCTGCTCATGCCATCAAATGGCGTCAAGTACAACCATGTCCCTCAACTTGCATCCGCCTCCGCACCAACTCCCATCTCTGCTTCTGCCCTCGATTTCCTCTTCGCTTCCACTCCTCCCTTCCGCTTCTCAAAGGTATTTTTTCACCTAGGCTATGCCCCAAATTTCGGATTCTAACGCCTCCCCAACCTCGAGCCAGTTGGACTTGCTGAATCTTCTATTTCAATGCGTTTCGGATTTTTCTGTTTTTGCAGATTTAGAATGTCGTCCGCCGCGCTGCCGCCTCTGCCAGATAATCGTATCGTTGTAATTACTTCCCTGCTAATTTCTGTTGTCCGTGTTAATTCGCTATTTGTTTTCGGTTCGCTGAATTGAATTTGTGCTCGATTATGCAGCTGGGTTGCGGAGCTGTGTCGGTGGATTTTTTGGCGACGGTGACGTCTTTTCCGAATCCTGACGATAAGATCAGAAGCACCAGTTCTAAGGTAATACTGCTCTAGTTATGGGGGCTCTTGCCTTTGGTTTGAAAGTGAAAATTGTCTCACTGCTTGATTCGTGCAAATTCATTTATTGGGCGTGATCATTATAAATGGATGTGGAAAATGTTTTTGTTCTGGAAAAGGTACAAGGAGGTGGAAATACGGGGAATGCATTAACTTGTGCGGCTCGACTGGGTTTGAAGCCTAGGCTTATTTCTAAGGTTTATTGATAATGATTTCTGCAGTTGCTCATCTGATATGGGTTATTCCTTTTTCTGTGTTTGATGGTCTTTTCTAATGTGGCGTTGTTGTCTAGGTTGCTAATGATTCTCAGGGTAAAGGAATATTGGATGAGCTAGAGGCTGATGGTGTTGATTCATCATTTATTGTGGCAAGATTGTCACTCTATGTTTTTCATTTGTGGAGTCTTTATTTTCTACTGACAAAATTACCAACTTAAAACTTCTTCTGAAGAAATCAATAAATGTTCTAAAGCGTAAAGGTCATGTGCAAACAATGAGACAGTGTCATCTTATTGCAAGTTTAATGCATTTATTCTCCTTCGGCCTTCAGGTTTCTGATGGGGGCAACTCGCCATTTACATATGTCATAGTTGATGAGCAAACGTGAGTGTTCATGCAGTCTTTCCCTATTTGCCTACTTTGTTGGTTCTATGGTGTATTGAATAATATGGCTGTTTTTATGCATATCATCTTTTTGTATTTTCTTTGTTTCTCACTCTGGGAATATGTTAGAAAGTCCTACTTCTGGATTATGTTTACTGAGCTAGAGAAATTGGCAAGTGTGTCCAAATTTTGGTTGGAATTTAAAGCTTGAGCTTTGATAATTCTGAGAATTCTATATTTGAGGTCACATGCTAGACATCATGGAACCTTTAGCTCGCTACAGAATAAAATTGTTTCCATTTAGGCCACTCAAATGTGCTGTAAGACTGAATAGCCCATATTCATACCAAATATGAGTTGAGTTTTATCAAATTAGTCTTTATTATGATATGTGTATAATGAAGAAATAAACGCACTCGTCTTATTTACATGTATGCAAAGTTGATACACATGGTAGACGGGTCCAATAAATCCATCTTTTTTCTTCAGGAAAACTAGAACTTGTATTCACACTCCTGGGTATCCCCCCATGATACCTGATGAGCTAACAAAATCCAATTTGTTGGCTGCCTTGGATGGAGCAGGGCTGGTTTATTTTGATGGTAGATTGTATGAGACTGCTTTAGTTGTTGCTCAGGAGGTGATTTCCACGTTCATGTTTTCATTTCAATATTGTCTTGATTTCTGCTTATCTTAGATTTACTAGCTCTAGAATGTATGCAAAATTTGTCTTATTTTTCCAGTGCAGGCATCGCGCAGAGGTATCCCTATTCTAATTGATGCTGAGAGGCCGAGAGAAGGGTTGGATGATATTTTGAAATTGTCCAGCTATGTCATATGTTCTGCCAAATTTCCACAGGTGCATTTCTATATACTATTCTGGGAAATACTTTCCACTAAATTGTTTGGTTGAAATGGTTGAGTACATAGATTTGGCTCACTATAAACCCTGACGAATCTGCTTCAGATAATTAGGGTTGAAAAAATTGAAATATATGTAAATTTCTGTTTTCCTGCCCTCCTTGTATTTTGTGATGTTCTGTTCTTAAACTATGCAAATAACAAAACTTTCTTGGACTAACTTAACATGTAATTGGAGTTGACCAAGTGTCCTGATGTTATCCATTCCAGGATTGTCAGTACAACCATCAGACTCCACAACACCAAAAATCTCAAAAGCATAACGTTTATATATGAATGTTTGCGTGCTGAAAAATGTGTAATGATGGTTTAGAATAAGCCAATTACTAAAACTGATATTTGTCTAGCATTACATTTCTTATCTACATTTAGTACTGTTCTGTCTCACAGGCATGGACAGGTGCTCCATCTATCCCAAGCGGACTTGTTTCCATACTTCTGAATTTGCCAAATGTGAAATTTGTAGTAGTCACATTAGGTGAAGATGGTTGCATGATGCTGGAGAGGGCAAGTGGTATGCAAGCATGACTCTCTTCCTCTTAATTCTTTGCTATTCGTTAGATGATAGTATGCATATGGGAAAATTGGGTGTCTCTGTTTCTAGTTGGGTATATTTCTCACTTTTTAACATTCATTCATGGCAGAAAATACACTATCCGAGGAAGTGGATGTGGATGATTTATTGAAAACACTGAAGCATAAAATGGACAGTGGCGTGCCCTTCCCAACATTTGTACCATCAGTAAGAGAAATGTTACTCATCTCTTCCTTTACAATACTTTCTCACATTCTAACCAACTTCACATTATTGATATAAAAAGAGAAACCTCAATGCCAAGTCATCCTCACATGGAAATGAGCACTCAATGATTATCATTAAGCTTGAAACATTTATAAACTAGCAAAATATGCAAGGAATGCACTGGAAGTGTTATGGTGCTAACACCAACATACAAGGCATACATTGAAATAGGTGCCAGCACCTCCTAACAAATAATTAAGCAACTACCCAAATATAATTCCAGATGTGTTCAAATAAGGATTTATTTGTGCTGCTTCCATCGCCATTGGTGACCCAAGAAAGGAAAATGGGTGAAGATAGAAGGTTGAGTTTATGAATGTAAAATTGATGAGGGTAGAAGTTAAGAATGATTGATGTACTAAGTATTGGTGGATCATTGGTTCCCAATAAAAGAATAATGTGATGACAAAAGGATAAATTGATGGCCCATGAAGGTCAAATTGATAAATCTGAAAATGAACATAGACTCTGGCTTCATCAATTTGGCATTTATGGGTTATCATTTCAGCCTTTTAGCCTCTTCAATTTTCCTTTTTGGATCATCACTGATATCTACCGATATTTATACATTCATCAATACTAATTTTTGGCCTCATTAGTTTATGCATTGAGGCTATCAATTCACTTTGCTCACCTCACCAGTTTTTATGTGTTATATCACCAATGGTCGTATTAATAAGATGCAGAATAATAATGGTGAATATCTGCTATATAATTCAGTAACAACATCAACAAAATTTAGTGAATTCAATTCAAAAGCAAACTTGTCAGCAATGTTTTGTTATATTTTCAGCAACTGGTGTTCTATTTTGATTGTTCACAAATTTCATTCCATGCTTAACTTGTACCTTTCAGAGTGTGGTGAATCTTCACGCAAAAGGGATAGGAAATGTGGGTGGCCGACTGCTTTTAGGCACAGCTGAGAAGATTCCACCATCAGAACTGGTTGATACCACTGGTGCTGGTGATGCATTCATTGGAGCAGTCCTTTACGGTTAGTTGACTAACAACAATAAATCTCCCTCATGATCTGATTCCATCTCTATTGATCTACACTAATAACTATTTGAGCCCTTCTGAAACAATTTGGATTAATCGAGCCAAACATGAGCTTGTTAGAGTCATTACTTTTATTTATTAAATAAAAATATTATTATTGTATGAATACAAAATACGGAGTATATCCATATTAGTATTTCTTTAAAAGATGAATGGACAAGATTCAAATTCAGAGTTATTGAACCGAAATCAAATGATTATTTATGTTCAAATAATAGTCAACCTAAATTAAATACTACTCAGTAGCGTACAAAATAGCTTAAACAAATAGTATCAACTAGATTTGGCTTGCTAAAAGCCCTAGATAATAATACATTGCTTTGGTGTACAACCCTTGCAGCTCTTTGTGCCAGCATGCCTCCTGCAAAAATGCTACCCTTTGCTGCTCAAGTGGTTAGTTTTAACTTCTAATGCTGTTTCAATGTTGCTAGAATAAAAAATGTTTTTGAGCCAGTGACAGTCTCCTTACATACATCCTTGCATATCTCCTCAAATGTCAGGCTGCCATTAGCTGCAGAGGTTTGGGAGCCCGAACTGGTCTTCCGCATTGTACAGATCCTCGCCTGGTTTCTTTTTTAACGCAGGGATCCCAAGCGATGGCTGGGGATTTTATGCAGCAGCTGACATGAAAACACCACCTGGCCGTCGACTTGGTCTTTTTCTTGCAGGTTTTCTTGCAGGATTTTTCTGGACTGATATCTTGCTGTACCTTCTACAGCACATGCCTTAGTCTAGCTCATGCACCACTGATATACATGCCCCAAAAAGTACAGTAAAATAGCCGAACTCTTGTGTGGGGACCATTGTTCATATGCCTCAAAAAATCCTAATTACTAGTGTATTAAATTCCTTCAATTTGTCAACCTATTTAATAACCGTGTCAAAGATCAAATAAAGAAACATTGAAAACAACCCGAAAATACACAAACTGATAATCTAGTTTGGGGGAATTGTTGACTAGTGCATTACAGAGAATACAAATGCCTCGTGTATTCAGTCTTTTCACTCATTACTAATGTATGATCAGCTACCTTTTATGTTTTTCGTTTCACAAACATTAACCTAGAATCCCTTGTTTTTCTTTTTCTTTTTTTTGTTTGATTTCTCTGTCATTCTTTAGCATTTTGTACATACATCATTCATTCGAAACCTATATATGGGAGGCCACACTGCCAAAAATCTTCCAAGAGGAGATGAATGCCAAGAGGAAGTTGAAAGTCGGTGAATTCCTCTTGGCATTTGAGAATTGTTGCCTATGGCCAACCACTCACTCAAGAGTCAAGAGCCTTGTTGGTTGGATGTATTTACAAAATTGTTACACAATTAATGATCATTGAACTACATGGCTTAGGTATAAAGTAACATACTAACATGTATCCTATCTTCACTGAACTCATATACTTTTAAAAAGATAAATTTGGAAGAACATAATATTGAATGAATGTGGATTTCATGCTGCTCTTTGATTATAGCCGAATCCACCAAGTTATTTAAATAATGTGTCCTAATAGCATCCAAATATGTGCAGAGCATGAGCCATTGAATGTAAAAATATTGAGTTTAGCATTTATACATTTTACTTTCAATATTAAAACTCATGAGTCCGGACCAACAAAATAATAATGAAATATGATTGCATATATATATATGGTGTGCTTATATTACTAGCGGTAATCCTCACACATTGGGGCTCACCAAATGAATAAGTCAACAGCCAAGCTTGCCAAGGAAGCAAGACAAGAGGTTTGAGACTCAATGATCAGTAACCGACCTGACGATGAACCTAAAATGAAGATTGTGTTGACACTTAACCAAAACTTGAAAAAGGTATTTGTGATCTCATCAATCTCAGATTCAACATCGACAAGTTTTGATTGGTTATCTATATTAACACTTGCCTTAGCTCATCTCCTAGTATACCTAGTACAAGAATTTCATGTTAGAAGTTTGGGAGGTAGGGGTGAGAATCAAAATAAGAGAATCTAATAACTTGGAAATTGCAAGAATCGTGTTTTCGAACATTTTTCTAAAGTTATATTTCGTCCCTTTATTTATCGGGTAACACAAAATTAACTTTGGGATAATCCGTACAAGACACTCTTCGTATATGCAATTCTACGAGAGTTGGAACTAGGATATGAGTTGTTGTAGATTTGTTGTCGTGTGTTGCTTCCAAGACCAAGAATCTGTATTTATAGTGAGGGTAATGACTGTTCGCGAAGGAAACAACATACACGAAAGGTGGCGTCTTTTCTGTAAAGAGGTGCAACTTTCTGGAAATGCAGACATCGTGAGCGCCAGGTGGCCCCTAACTAAAAAATGGCACACCTCCCAAAGGGGGCGCCACTTCTAGCAAGCTCGAAGCAATTTCCAAAAAATTCCATTTTATAGGCATTTCAGTGTCCCGTGTACTAAGGGGCGCCACTTCCAGTGCCTTTGATTAGATTTTGGAAATTTTTGCTTTTCTACCCCTCTTAGGCGCCCCACAACACCGAAATCCGAAAATTGGCACCCTCATGAAGGGTGGAGCCACTGGCTCTTATTTTCCTTCATGTTGGAAATCCTTTTACACCATTTAGCTTTAGGGCACTGCCCCCTTGACCCCCGCCCACTGAATGACTAGTGGGACCGCCACAAGGAGCGCTGCCCTTGACCTCACTAGGGGCGTTGCCCCTAGGACCCCGCAAAAGGCGGGCATGGAATCATTTTTGGCTTAATCGAGCGTGCACTCCTCACCGCCTAACTCGTCTATAGCTCAAAAACGATTTCCCTTGGTCTTTGAACAAATCACAATTACCTAAAATGCCAAATAACACTAAAATCATCAACATTTCATTTTCATAGATTCATTGGCATCAACATCAATCATTAATGATTATAAAATATTGACTATGATGAGTGAAATGTCAAGGAACAAGATGAAGATTACGTCAAACATAAAAGACAAAATCAATGAAGCCACAACTTGGGCCACCTTAATTTGCAGGATGACAATCAAAACCCACGTCCATCAAGGAAGATGTCAAGTCCTCCACCCACAAAGCTTCATTGATGTATGCAACATGCCACCATTGACATCGACGTCAACAAAGGTTGCTTTGTATCATCCAACCGAAAATCCAAAATTTGTCCAAATCAAAGCTTTGTCTAGAAGCCACTATGTCAAAGGGCCTATTTGTCATGTTAAAAATTTTGTTAGAAGAGGCAGATTAGGCGAAAATAGTTGTATTTTCAAAATTCAAGTAAGATAGGCAATTACAGTTGTTTGTGCGGCAGTTTGTTGTGTTCCTCTATGAATAGCATATACTAATATTTTCTATATGAGGCTCCCTCCACATTCAACCAATCCTTTGCAATTTGACTACTGCATTTTATTTTTAGAACAAGAGGGGGCAACAAAGGCCAGAGAGAACACAAAGCAAAGCCCACCACGCAGTCGCCTAACAAGTGACGATAAGTGGAACCACCAACATTATCAAAGAGAAGAAGGCTTGCCACCATCAGAGGCTGTTGATAAAAAAAAAGTCCCAAAGGAAGCAAGTGACCCATGGTCCATGGACGCTAGCTTGTCCGCGACGATATTGGTTTCTCTATACGCATGCATGTTGCAATCGGCATTTTATTATTGTTTTCATGTATTTGCTTTACGTTTTATGCTTTGCATTCTCTTCTTTCATCTACATCTCCTTCTTTCTCCTCAAACTCATTTTATTTTCTCTCATTTCGTTCAGTCAATACTTCTTCTATTTATCTCTATGTTTCTCCTATGTTTTGCGTGCTGCAATTTTCCTCTCCCTCTTTTTAGTCTACATTTCCTCCATTTCTTTCGTAAATGTCATTTTACATAGTAATATGTTTTGACGATAACCCCTCACGCACACTTGTTGCATTGCTGGTCATTTTGCAAAGATACGAAAGAAGTACACAAATTAAGGGCACATGCACGTAACAATCCATACAATGCAAAACCTAAACAATTGCAACACAACCTTCATTGATATGGACAAAGTTGCCACATGAGTTTAACTTTGGCATGGATTCACACCTTGTCAGACCTTTGTTGGAAAAGAAGGTGGAGAAGGGATATTGTTAAAGCCCTTATCCTTCTTTGTCCCACATTGCTTGCACACACAATATTTTTTTCATTTTATTAAGGATTACCTTCTTTGGGCCATTGATGAGTTGGGATATAAGAGAGCCCTTGCGCACATGAGATGGGCCTTCGCAGGCCAAATAGGTCGATTCCCCCCTTGCGCGACACTGGGCTTTAATTTTTTTGTGACACACAATTAATTAATGAGGGCCTATCAGGGAATTGGAGATTTAACTAAGCGTGAGCTGTTGAGGTTGTTGAGGCTTACCTGGTTGTTGAATCTGTACACTACTATTGAGTTGTATCTCGGAGAGCAATTTAATTGGGGGTTACTAAATATTTCTAGTTTTCTAAATCATCCATATTTTCTTTTTGTTGTGTTCTACACCACAATATAGTCGTTGAATCCTGACGAATAATCGCCTACGGTGGGATAATTCTTTAGGACAGTGCTCCGTAACACGCCTCGACGTACTTACACACTTACTGTCTTCATTCTCTCTACACTGTTCCTAAACATTCTCCATAAATTTCAATAGTTTACAGAATTATCTTTTCCTAATGGAGAACGACAACCCTGCCATCAGACTTAATCCTCTCGAAGATGTTGCTACCGCCAAAGTCGTCGCTGCAACTAATCCAAATAGGATCGATCCACCTCCTCCTTTCAGTGTCGATCCACCTTGCTTGCTAGGATCAATCCTCCTTATGTGATGCCCATCCGTGTTGTTGCAGACAACCCGTCAGCAGTTTAGGTATTCGCAAAGTCCCATTTCAGACATATCTCGGATTGAGGTGTTCGACGGTGAGAATTTTAGGCGATGGGCAGATCGTGTATTTTCACTATTGGATGTACATGGTACTGCCTAGGTGCTTACCACTGCCAGACCTGGAGTTAATCATGATCCTTGGGATTATGCCAACAAAGTGTGCCGACACACCATAGTGTCCACCCTTTGCAATGTCCTGTTCGATGCCTACTTCAGATATAAGGAGGTGAAGACGATCTGGGACAACATCACAGCAAAATACACAGCCGAAGATTTTGTAAAAATAAAGGTACACTTGTGGAAATATCTACAGGTGGGAAATGGAGGAAGAGAAAGAAATCGCAGCTCAAATCCATGAATACCACCAATTGCTAGAGAATTTGAAGGTCGAAAAAATAGTGCGGCAAGATGAGTTCATCTCTTAGCTCTTGATAGAAAAGCTGCCACCCTCATGGAACCAATACAAGATGCAACTTAAACAATTTGAAAAGAAGATGACTTTGATGGAACTGATTCGCCACATAATGATAGAGGAAGTAAATCGGAAGCAAGTGAGGGCGCTTTTTGATCCAAAGGTGAATCTAGTGCAAGATAAAGGGAAGCAGAAACAGGTTACTTTTATTTTTGGTATTAATGCAAAGCCCGTAATTAAAAAGAAAAAGAAGCCCTATGGATTTTGTTATATATGCGGTAAGACGGGACATCACGCAACCCAATGTAAAAATCGCACTAAAAAAGACAACAGTGATAAAGATGATAAAAATAAACTAAGAGCTAATTTGGTAAATGAGGGTAATAATGATGATGTTATTGTTGCTGTTATGCATGAGGTTAATATGGTCATTACAAATAATAAATGGGTGGTCATCTCGGGGGCCACAATGCATATTTGTGCAAATAAAGACACTTTTATTTCCTACACTCAAGTGGGGAATAATGAGGTGGTTTACCTGGAAGATTCGAGGACTACTTGAGTATTGGGAAAGGGGAGAGTGAGTTTGAATAATCCTTCAGGAAAATTCTTGGTCTTAATGATGTACTTCATGTTCCCAGTATTTGATGCCTTGCAAAAAGTAAGGTTTTTAGGCAATGCTTTAAAGAATTTTCCTATCAAACTTTTGAATATTTAATTGTCAAACCTTGGAAATGAACGATTTTGAGTTAATTTGGATGTTTAATGTGATTTAATGTGATTTATGCTGTTTTATGCTATTTAATTGTCAAAGTCCCACGCTTAACACCCAGAACAGCGCCTTGAATCGCATGCAAAATAGAAACCCTGGCCAGAAAAGAGGCGAGGCGCGGTCCTGGAGGACCGCAAGCTCGACCGCGCGAGAACCAGTAGTTCGGACGTCAAGACCACGTGGTCCTTGTGAACCGCGCGTTGTGCGGAAAAAGGTCCTAAAGTCTGAGTAAGGCCCAACAGCCAGAAAGGAAGAAAAAGGAAAAAATTCTTAAAAGGCAAGGAGATTAGACACAATTGGGGAGTAGATTTTTGACACACAATATTAAAAAAGAGTTCTTCTGGAGACTTTGCAATAAGAGCTTCATTTGATCCAAAAGCCAAGGTATTCAAGACATCCAACCTGAAAGGCAATGACGACTTGACACCACGGAGCGGGTTGTGTTTTACATGCTTTTATCCACTATGATGTTCTTTCTTTTGAATACATTGCATTCAATTCAAGCCATGTGTGGCTAAATATGTTGTTGGGAACCCTAGGTGATTAATGTTTTTCTGAATGATGTTTTGACTCCATTTGTTTTCCTCAATTAAAATTTTATTTGATTGAATATCTTTGTGTTATGGAATCTGGCCAATTCTGCAACCTGTTCAATTAACCCTATCGTGATACACCGGAAGGGATTTCGAAAGGAAATTCAATTAGATAACATTACTGGTGAGAGAACTAGACAATGGAACCATCGAGTAGTGCCCGCTGTAGGTTAGATATTTAGAATTTCGGAAGAACAATAAATTTTCTAATCTATAGGGAGCTTGGAATTGATTAAATCAGATTACAAAAGGAATTGAAATAATCTGGAAGGAAAATATTAGAACCCTAGGGAGCCCACTCATTTTTAATTGGAATTTTCGTTGCACACCCTAGAGGTCACCAAAAAGTTCTCATTTACAATTTCTGTTAATCATTCACCTTCTTAAAAATCAAATCTTGAAATTTATTGCACTTCTTTTTCTTCGCTACAAAAGATTCGTAAATTCAATTAACCTATTTTGATTCCCTTCCCTGAGGAATACGATCTGGACTCATCCAAATTATTACTTGGGATAGCTGTATACTTGCAATAAAAGTGTTGATTAAAAATCAAACACCAAGTTTTTGGCACCATTGCCGGAGAAGGGCAATAAAGTTA
>MAYD01376395.1:0-12367 GCA_001909325.1 Ruellia speciosa
TCATACCCCCGCAACCTTTTGCCTCCCCTGCTCCGCTGCGCCGGTCGATTTTCCGCAGATCTCAATCTCTCTCCTCCGCCTCTTCCCCCGTGGCGACCTCACCCAACTCCTCCGCCGCTTCCCCCTGGCGACCTCACCCAACTCCTTCGCCGCCACTATTTTTTCATTCCCTTTATTCATCGTTTCGTTTCCTATTGTTCCGTTGTTTGCCCTTATCCCACCACTTGCCGAGAGAAGCTCGATTCCTTAATTACCGTAGATACTTGATTTGGGGAATTTGAAATTTGAAATTGGAATTGTGTATCACGCCGTTTTTGTGTTCGCCGCATTGCTCAAAACCCTAATTTTGATTTTTTCCCCACCCCTGATTTCCCGTAATCGCTAAACCCCCATTCACCGTATGGACCGTTCATCGAGGTTTCAGAACCCTATGCCTCTTACCGGCGGGAATTTCAGCAAGCCTCCGTCAATTCAAAGTGATGGCGTAGCGATGAAGCCCCTGTCGATTTCGATTCTGGATCGATTTAGGGCGTTGGTGAGGGACCGGAAGGATGAGCTTCGGGTATTTGGCGGTGGGGCAGCTTTGCCCTTGAACACATCGGATATTGTTCGGCTTTACGAGATTGTTCTATCGGAGCTTACAATTAATTCGAAGCCCATCATCACTGATCTCACGATAATTGCTGGAGAGCAGAGGGCACATGGTGAAGGCATTGCTGATGCTATCTGTGCCCGGATTATTGAGGTATAGCATATAGGGCACTACTCTTGGAATTCTCCACAACTGTTGTAGTTCTTGTAATATGGTTATTAAAGTTTACTCGAGTTCTTTTCTTCAATTGGATTTGCAGTGCATAATGTTCTTTGAAAACTCTCTTTCTTTCTCTCTCAAGAAACCTTTTACACCTCACTGTCAGAAATTGTTTGCAGTTTAAATTGGTGATTACACTTGGGTATATACATGTTTAGTATTTAATTAGAAAGTAGTATATATCGTGATATATATAATATCCGGTTGTATATGAACAACCCTATCACAACTCTACTGTGAACATGGTATACGTGCATACAATATGTACATATACTCCCTTGCGACAGTGTTTGGTACTGTTTACATATTTCATTTTGACTATCGTTAATAAATATAGTCATGTGGGGTCTTGTTATATTCGTCTTAATGAGTAGATTCAAGATATCAATTTTATATATTTTTTACCTATTGATAATGAACAAAGAGAATATTTTCTAGTATAGAATGATTTTTATTTCCATCCATTCAAAAGATTTATATAATAATATTTGTTACACATACATATACTACCTATGTTTTGTTACCTCATACGTATTTCTTTTTTGAATGTTTTGAATTATATATTTTATTTTTAAGTAATATTTTTTTTCATCATCACTTAATCAATTAATAAAATAATGTACTTAATTTTCTCTCCTCATCCAATCCTAAATATCAATTTGTTTCTTTACTCAATAAATACTACTATTTTTCTTTCTTCATTCCCTAATAAATACTCACATATATTTATTTATAATTCGGTTCATTTAGTATTTAAAAATTGTTCATTCAATTATGTTTGTGAACTTAATGAGCAAACAAATAAACAGTACACGAATACAAATTTAAAATTTTCTAAAAAACGAACGGTACATGAACAACCCCAAGGATTGAGTGTGTACGTGTTCGTTCGTTCGTGTTAGTTTACAACCCTAATTGTATATACATTATTTCATCAATTTGGATATAATTTGAGCATATATGGTGGAACACTCTCGGTTACATGGTTTACAGTTCTAATATATGACTTGCATAATTGTGTTATACATGGTAATAAAATGTCATAGATGGAACATTGGATCCTTAAAACTTCAAGACATGTTGGGGGAATCTGTAATCTTAAGGGTACTGAACAGGAAAACAAGTTATGAGAGGGGCATATAAGTATGTATCTATATATGTTTCTAGGGGTGATGCAAAATTGTGAGCTTGGTGATCTAAGGGAACAGATTGGAAGTCTGGTAAATTGAAAATGAGAATGTGGAACCCCAATAACAACTAATTTCTAAGTTTAAATGGTCTGAGGAAACAAGATGTCGAATTCAAACCAAGTAACTCGATTATTTTTACATAATTCCATTTACTAAGAAAACAGTGAAAAGCTTATCCTTTCAAGTATGTTCAAACTTCATGATAAAGAAAAATTGGAAAGATTAATCCTTTCAAGTATGCCCAAACTTTCAATAGGGAAGCAGATTTCTATTATTCTCCTGTAAGTCAATGGCTGTAGAAGTATGCAATGAAATCAAAGGGGTGCTGATACTTTATAAAACATATTTTTCTCATCTGGGAAGATTGGGATGTCTTCATGAATGGTTTTTCACATGCATTCTGTTTCCCTTAATATTCTGAATTGAGCTGTTTTGTTTGCACTTCTCCTCCATTATGTAATGCAGACATCTCTTGCCAATATGCCACCAGCTGTAATTTCTGTCAATGGTGGTATCTTCATTTTCTTTAGGAACTTCCTTGCATAATGTAAACTTGTAAAGAGGAATGGCAGAACCTTGGTGTCTCTTCCTAATTGTGAAACATTAATCTTTGGCTACATGGGCATTTTATTGCCAATATGCCAATGAGCTAACTTATGTTTAACTTACATCCCTATAAATTATCTTCCCCCAACTACTTTCTTGGCCAGGAACTCTGGTAATGCTCTATTCTATCCTTTTAAACTGTGATCACAGTTTCTTATTTATTGCATTGAGGAGTTCTGTGGTTGAATTGATGTCTTTATATCTTTTTGACAAGTGCTTGACACCATTCAGTTTCAAATGTTGTAGCGTGTTATTCTGAGTTGTGGGATATCATTAATTTAACCTTCAGATTCTTGTGAATATTCTGCAATTGTTGTACACTGACTGCTGTTCTATGTTCCTTTATATCTATGATGCTCCATGCTTGAGACTGAGATACAAAGATTGCCTTCTTTCTGGAGCCTTGTTGTAACTCTAAATATATCACTAGTTTATTAATCAAACTATGCCGACCTTAGTTTTCCTTATTCTTGGATTCAATTGTAGAAATTAACCTTCTATTTTAAATAAAATATCTGAGTTCGGGCACTGTTGCCACGATGTTCTACTGTTACAATTTAACAATTCAAAGTTGTACATGTACCTAGCATCTTCTATGCTATGTTCTCTTTCCAGTTCCTCCGTTAAAAAGGTTATTGTTTAGAAGTTATACATTTTTTTTTTTGTCTTAAACTCTTTTTAAAATTCATGCTTTGATAATGGTCTTTTCCAGGTTCCTGTTGATCAAAAATTGCCTTCTCTGTATCTTTTGGACAGCATTGTGAAGAATATAGGCAAGGAGTACATTAGATATTTTTCTGCTAACCTACCTGAGGTGAGAACAGTTTAGTGTATGTTATGCATCAATGAGTTGCATGTATTTTATGATGATGACGATGATAGCTTGAGCTAATGTGGATAGAACATTCATTTAATCGATCAAACTGGTTTGATACTGAAGGTCTTCTGTGATGCCTATGCACAAGTCCACCACAATATGCACTCTGCAATGCGCCATCTTTTCCGTACGTGGTCAACAGTCATCCCATTGTCAGTTCTTCGAACTATTGAGGCACAGCTGCAGTTTTCTCCTTCCTTAAATGGTCATTCTTCTAGCTTGAGTTCTTCAATAGCTTCGGAGTCTCCTCGACCAGCACATGGTATACATATTAATCCTAAGTATTTGGAAGCACAGCATCCTTTTGGACATTCAACCATCAATACTGTAAGTTATTGGAAAATCCCAGTTCCTTTTACTTATTTCTTTGTTACCCTTTGTTTTGTCACTTCATGTGATAGTGTATAGACACAATGTTTTTATCTTTTATACTCCATACCGTGTTTCTTTGGATAATATTTATCTTAGTGTACCAAACTAATTTAAGTTTGATTATTGTGCATTCTGTATTAGTTTCTCCGTGGTTAGCACATGAGTAATTGAGTACATCTGTATATATAAATTGTTGAAATAGATTGTGTTTAGACTTTTAGATAGCTGCTAAAGGTTATAGCATGAATGGGTAGAGGCAGGTGAATCACCCCATTCCATTCCTTATTGATTTCTTTTCCGTCCTCCTTGTGGTGAAATTGGTCACTTAAGTTTCACTTTACAACCTTGCTCTTTCCTGCCTGTATTTCGATCTATCCTGATTTTAGGAGAGGGATAGTGGTTTCTTTGAATTTTCTCTCTTTTCCTTTGTAAGAACTAGCTTATGGATATATAAGTGTGCTAAAGATATGTAAATGACATAGTTTTGTTTCAAATAAGCCAGTGTTTACATATACAAATAACTTGTGTTTATAGTAACTTGTACTAAATATTGCTGCTGCCTAGATTTGATACATTATGAGTTCTACAATTTTGGCTGTATTGTAACTTTGCAAGCTTGTCATATGACTGTTTCATGAGTTTCGGATTGAGGAATTGTCTTCCTTAGACATTTTCATGCCATCTCTTGCTATTTCAATTTGTATTCTTTGAGGTATCATGGTACTGTTATCTTATTTCATCGCACTCTTTTTACATGGGTCACAACAGTTTATTATTGAATATGATTTCATGGGCATATTATGAATTTTATGCATGTGCACAATGTATTATGAGTGCACTGGTGAGATTCACCCAGCTGACGGGCTGATGGACCTTTAACTGCCCAGATATTCGCATTCGGAACCTGCCTTGTTGTGATGGTCTGTTTTCCATAATACCAAGCTCTTATCCCATTTGCAGGCTGGTACTGAACGACTCAGCTTAACTGGCCGTGCAGGCCTTGCATCTTCCGGTGCTGATGCTGTAAAGAAGGTTATTCCATCACCTGCTGGGCTCACAAGTAGAATTGTGGATGGTAGGCCATTATCGCCTTCACTTGAGGAATTTGATGTGGATGGTTCTCCAAGGAGAGTTTCTGTCATATCGTCACCATCACATCTGGGCATAGATTACGGTCCCAGCAGAGTGCTGGGCAGAGATAAGGAGACAGGTGACTGGCCAAAAAGAAAATGGCAGGGCGATTCAAATCAACCTTCTAAAGCATCTACTTCCTATAAACATAGTAGCAATAGTGTTGATCTTAGTGGACCTAGAGCTTTGATTAGTGCTTATGGAATGGATGAAAGAGAGAAAAAATTCAATCCCAATAATCAATTGGACTCAAATGGGGCTGGCCAAAAGGTAGGCATTCGGACATGGCAAAACACTGAAGAGGAAGAATTTGATTGGGAAGATATAAACCCAGCTTTATCAGATCGGAAGCAGTCTAATGAAAAATATTCTTCTCTTCCACCTCCCGGTAACTCGATGGCAAGACACAGCCTTACCACAAACCATACTGTTCCTCTGGTGACTAATTACAGTGGCAAATTGGCCAAGGCTCAACTTTCTTCTGTTGCTAATTCTTCTGCTGTTGAGGATATTTCTCATATCAGTGTATGTCTCTCTGTTAACTTTTCTGATTCATTTGCTCTGTTTTGGTAAAATTGGATGTTCACATATTACAAAACCGTGTTGTCATTTCTTAAAATTCAGTGTCACAATATGACAATATTTGATTTTTATTCTCTGTTCATTTAGTGGTTCAGCAAGGTTACAATATTATGAGCTAAAGTTGATGAGATTGTAGTTTATTGTAGAACTCACCTTTTCTGTCCTCTCATTACAATGTTAAGTGAAAAAATGAAGCTATCTTTGATCATGTTTGCTTTTTAGTTTTTGGCTATTCTCCAGTATACATGCACAAAACTCCAGCATCTTACAATAATTTGCAAGTAAAACTTGGAACCCTCTTTTATAGCCAACATAATTTTTTCTTTCCTCTTCAGTCTGGTCATGGATCAGTTAACAAGTTTGGAGGAATCCCATCAAATGCATCTGGTCTCAGTGACTTGCCAATTCTTCCTGGTGTAGCCCAAGAATCTTTAAATTTGCCACATCAACAGTTGCAGAGCCATTTCGATGGTAAAGGAGGTTTATCTTTTTCTGGAGCTAGAAGCTTTTTAACTGCTGGTGAGCAAAACCGTCCCTCAAGTGACAGGTTCATAACCAATGATTCACCAGCTCCTGAGATTCGACCAGCTGATTCTGCTACGTTTCAGAGTTCAGACATGCTGCTGCCCTTGTCCTTGTCTGCTTTTCCCCAAGAAATGCAAATCAGGGGCCAATTTGGTATGGCGAATGCTGCTCATACTGGTGTTGATGAAAGTTTGAACAAACCAATTCCTACCAAGCAGGTTTTAGGTGGAATGGGAACCACCGTCTCTGAAGTAATTTTCCCTCCGATTCCGAGTCAACACCCTGGGCCAATTCCCATGAATCTGCAGAACGTTGCGCAGCCTTCTCCTCTACAGCCAAATATGTTTATGGGTCCTGGGGTTAGACAAAATTTAATGTTGCAGTCTTCAATACCTCCTCCATCCAATCCAACAGTACAGCCTTTCAGTTATGGATACATAACACAAGCGCATGGTCCTCCTATTGGCAGTGCTTTGTCTAATCTAGTTTCTGTCATGAGGCCATCTTTTCCAATGTTTAATCCCCCCAACATGCCATTTAATATGCCTGGAGCAGCCTTACACTCTCTACCCAGGGGTCCTTTTCCCGGTACAATTCAGGCATTACCAACAGGTTCAGTTGCTCCTACTCCTCCAGTTGGTGGTGCACTTTCAGGTTTGTTTAGTTCTTTAATGGCCCAAGGTTTGATCTCGGCAACAAAGCAGGTGTGTATTCGGCTTAATCGTATCTTAATTCCTGTCTCATGTTATTAGTAAACTAAGGTTATTTTTATCCTGGCTTCCATTATGTACACTGTGCAGGATTCTATTGGTGTGGATTTTGATCAAGACAATCTTAGGGTGCGGCATGAATCTCCGATAACTGCTTTGTATGGGGATCTTCCAAGACAATGCAAAAGTTGTGGTCGTCGATTTAAAAATCAAGATGATCACAGCAAGCATATGGACTGGCATGTCAACAAGAATCGCACACTGAGAAACCGCAAGACAAAGCCTCCTCCCAAGTGGTTTGTCAGTGTTAACATGTGGCTCACAGGTGCAGAAGCAATGGGAACTGAGGCAGCTCCTGGTTTTTTGGCTGTTGAGAATATTGTGGAAAAGGATGTTGAAGAAGAAATGGCAGTTCCTGCCGACGAAGAGCAGAATGCTTGTGCACTATGTGGCGAACCCTTCGAAGATTTTTACAGTGATGAGATGGAAGAATGGATGTATAAGGGAGCAGTATACATGTATGCACCACCTGGTTCAACAGCTGGAATGGACAGGTCACAGTTGGGTCCTATAGTACATGCCAAGTGTAAGTCAGATTCCCATGAGATTCCATCTGAAGATTTGAACAGGAATGGAGGGGTATGCTCTTCTTTTTTCGTTTATTTCCTTATTCATTTTTATCCCGGGGGCATCCTTAGAGTCTATTCGCATGCCTTTAACATTTTGATGAACTTTCAGTTGCAACAAATAACCTGGATTGCTATGTGTAATGTAAGTATATTAGAGCCTGAAATATTTTTATGGATGAGAACTGGTTTTTTGTTCTAGCTTACATGATTCGATCTGATTCTTATATAAGTGATTTCCAGTTCCTTGCTTCTTTAAGTTGTTGAATAGTGTTGACTTCATTGCTAAAATATGCTCAGCTCGTTGGTCAATGATTTGTCAAGGTGCTGAGCAAAACCAGAGATAGACTATGAAACTTAAACTGCGATTATTCTTTGGAACTGTGATGACATTCTCTTAATTTTTTTTCTGTTTAATCCATTTTTGGCTTCAACTGATTTTTGATTTGTTCCAACCGAGCATATATAAATGAAATGAGCATGGATTTATGTGTAAGATGTGTTGCATCCAAGGAAATTTTCAGTGTCTGGGACATTAACAATATGCTATTCAATTGCAATCTTCTTTATTTGTTCAAAATGTTGCAGCAGCAGATGGTCTCATCGATAATTCACTCCTGTTGTGCGTGGTGTGCAGGAATCAACTGAAGACAACAGTCAAAAGAAAAGGTTGCAAAGTTAGCTTTCGGTAGATCGACATTGAGGTTCCTTCTAACTTACCTTGTTGTTTCTACAAGTTTGTCTTTTTTCTTTATACTTCATAGTCTGCCAGAATTGTGTACATGCGTAGCAGACCTGTATTATTCACATTATTTTGCAGAGAAAGAAAAATGTTCCGACACCCTTTGTAGCACTATGTTCTTCTAGAGGCTTCTTTCATGAAAAGGTAACTTGGGTGTCTAGTTTCTGTAACATCTTTGACAAATTATTAACTCAATAGCTAGGGGGACTCCAGCACAAATGGTCTTTAGGATGCTCTTTAGTCTTCATGTTATAATTTGCTTGGGCTGGAGATTCTGGTTGAATGTCTTTGGCTCCTGTTTTGTTGGAGGCAGCGTAATTTGGTAAGCTGCAGGTTGGAACTGCTTTATGCGTGCAGCATTGAAAGAACGACCAGTGAAAGTAATCTTTGCTGCTGCTATTGGTAGAGACTTTAGTGGTTTTGAGTATGTTTGTTGTTTCAAGATTTTGGAGTCGAAATTTTACTTGTCCCTCTTTTTGGCTTCAATGGTTTGTGAAGGGTTTAGGGCATTCTTGATGTTGATACATGTGTAATTTGGACATTACACCAGTTCTTATTTCGGGATAAGTGTGGATGTTGTTCCCTTAATGAGATATAGTGTTGAAAGATAAAGTGAAGTTTTTGTTTTTTGAGATATTGAATGGAATTTTGAAAGATGATAAAGTGAGATTTTGGTTTTTGAGATCTTGAATGGTTCAATGTCCGAATATATATGTTTTGTAATATATTGCGATTCAATTTTCAGACATTTGCTACCAAACCATTAATACTAGAGAAACCAATCCAAGTGAAATCTCCACAATCTTTCTAGTTCTCTAATGCGCTGGGTATTATTCATCCCATTCCGTTGAAGTTGCCCTAAATGGATCGCAATGCTTCACGAGTGATACGATTGAAGTTGAGATATGGGGTGTGTTCTTTCACCATTGACGATACTTGGCATCGCTTGAAAGATGCCCTTTACAGTTGTGAATAAATCAAAAATGCATGTAGCTGTGAAAGGACTATAGTTGTGGAGGTACGTATCAGCTAAGGTGATAGGAGGTATGCAGCTTTGTGTCGATATCCTTACTCAAGCAGCATACTAATGGATGTATGGTGTGTGTTGATGCGATTGTTACTTGTGTGTGTCCTTTTAATAAAATTACCTTTTTAATTACGCGGTTATTTCTTGTATATGTCATCGAAATTTCGTGCTATTTTAATAAACCTACCTTTCTTTAAAAAAGCCTTCAAGAGGTTAGCTCCTAAGTTAAACTCATGAAAGATTTCACCAAGCCAAATACTAATTAATGCAAAAATTGAAGTTCATTCCAAACGGAAAAATTTGTACCTGGGATTGAGGCGTAGTCCACTTAGACATGCAGCTTCTCTTGCGGTTGGAAATGTACATTCATTTGTATAAGCTTATTTTCCTTTTCCTTTGTTCCCCTTTTATAAAATAAGTTTATTTTTACGTGCTTATACTTAAAATAATCACTTATTTTATATTTCAAGTGTTTGAAAATTGACTTATTTAATAAGTATACAATTTAAATAAGTTAAAAATCTATTTATTTAATAAACATTTTATGGGATGCTTAAAATAAGTATAAATAAAAAGTTACTCTTATATATCTATAAGCCTTCACTTGGATCGAGGGATTTGAACTTAATAAATTTTAAATACATAATTTAAACCCCTTCTTTTTGATTGGTTTCAAAGTGGATTTTACCCAAAACATATATTTTAACCTTAAATTTGATGGATTTCAAATACTCTTATGATGTCATTTCAAATCCCCTTTTAGTCCGCTTAACCCTTTTTATTTCAAATTTCTTTTGCTAATTTAGATTTAAGTGAAATATTTGGATTCTAAATTTATTATATTTTAAATACATATTTTTAAAATGCGTTGGGCATTGGCGGTGGAAGCAAGTAGGGGTTTTGTGTTGTGAGATGAATGCTAGTAAGTTATTATTGGGCCTTAATCGGGTTTGAGCTTATCCGTATCAATATTCATGAACGGACTTGGACAGTTGAACAGGTGGGCGGCCAATTCCCAACAACATAGTGGACTCGCCTTCTCCTTCTCCTTCTCCTTCTCCTTCTCCTTCTTCGGCATTCAGCAAGTGTTTGATGATCCGCACCAGAAAGGAATTATTTGATCGATCATTTGTGTAAGAATCTTGAATTGAGTTGAAATCGGTGGTCGAATAGTTGTAGCCTTGTAGGTGGAGGGGCAAGTTCAAAGATGCGAGGACGATGTGGAAGGATACGAGAGACAGAGAGTTCGGGAACCTCCGCCCTAATTTGTTCACCAGTCGCATTTCTAAATCTAGAGTTTCGTCCATTCACCTCTCCAATTACAAGGAAGTTGTCTCCTCTCACCGCGGCTCAGTCAACTCTCTTCAGGTCCTCTTTTTTTGCCCCTTCAATTGCCGTTTTGATTCAGTTTTTCTATTCAATTTTCAAAATTTCTTTGATTTTGTGCTGTGAAAATTTGAAGGGTTTTATTTTTGTTTAAACATTAAATGAACTTCTTGGTATTATGTTCTTATTTCTGTTTGGATTGATTTTGCAAATTTGGGAGAAGAAAGTTTACCATTTTCATGTAGGAAAGTGTCTTAAAAGAATTTCTTTGGGGTTATTGTGGTCTCAAGATCAGGTTGATTTGACAGAGGGAAGGTACCTGCTGGCCGGGGCATCTGATGCGACTGTTGCAGTTTATGATATTCAACGCCCAACGGGTTACGATGGCGGCGGCCTTATTGCAAAGCATAAATCATTGTTTGTCATTAACAAGCAACACGAGCATGGCCATAAATATGCAATATCTTCAGCGATCTGGTATCCAATTGACACGGGGTTGTTTATCACTGGCTCGTATGATCATCACATCAATGTATGGGATACAAATGCTACACAAGTGAGTGAACCTTACTCTATGCGCTCCAGATTATGTTCCCAAGGTTTCTGGCATTTTATAGTATAGAAAGTTTATTGTGCAGGTTGTGATGAATTTTAAAATGCCTGGCAAGGTTTACAGAAATGCAATGTCTCCTATTGCAAGATCTCACATGTTAATTGCTGCTGGAACTGAAGATGTCCAAGTTCGATTGTGTGATATTGCCTCTGGTGCATTTACTCACACTTTGTCTGGTCATCGAGGTATGCCAATAGTGATGCATTAGCTTGCTTCAGTGTGGTCTGGTAATTGTATTTTGTTTTTCTAGGTTTTATAGGTATCTTTAATTTTATTTAAACCACGCTTTTTAGCATTTTAGCACCATGTTCTATAGGCGTAATCTTAACTGATGAATTACAAGTTCCAAAAATGGCCCAATGATTATGTTAACATTGTGAGAGTCTTTCTTTTTTTTATCTTTTTGGCATTTTTATATCTTTATGTTATTTTAGGCCTTTGGGTGGCTGTGAATCATGTGTAGACCTATCCAATGAGGATGAGATAGCAACTCTGTGTATGTTGATATTCGTATGAGTTGAAGTGCATGTGCATATCTTTACATATTTAACTTACTTCAGTAGGTAATCGAAGTTTGGTAATTTCCATTGTGCATTTTTAGGCATATTGGTGAGTGGAATTTTTCTTGACAAAATCAGACTAGCATATATGCTCAATTGCTTATTCAATGTTCTTGCATAAGCAGTTTCTGATTTTAGAAGCATTGAATAGCTTCTCCTTCATAATCAGGAGCAATCATCAAGTGAAAAACTTCTGCTTAGATATCACACAAAATGTTTACATATGTTCCACTTATTTGGAGTGGTTATAAAAGAGCTCAAGGCTGAGAAGGTGGTAGGTGTTTGGGTTTAACTCTTTACCATGCTTGTGGTTGAAAGTAGGGCAGTGTTCTTGATTATGTTTTGAGTTCCAAGCATCGGCAAAAGGATGGTTTGTGCATATGGAAGACATAAACTACCTAATCCATTTGTGCGATATGGAAGACATATACACCTAACCACACCGAATAAGTGAACCGTATGTAAACATTTTGTGTGATATCTAAGCAGAAGTTTTCATCATTGTAGCTTTTCATCTATTTCAACTAACTTTATAAACTATAGTTTCATCAAGATGTTCAAGATTTGTAGAATCTTGTAAGACACACACTGACGTACATTTGTTTAACCCCAGAGATTCCTTATTTATTATAAGCATCTGATTGTCATAGCAGATGGGGTAATGTCATT
>MAYD01376466.1:0-10140 GCA_001909325.1 Ruellia speciosa
GAAACAAAAAATAACAAAAAACCCCAAACTTCCACCAGTTATTGTGATTCTTATAGAGAAAAGCAAAATAGTACTTAGCAATTGGTGGGCCTAAGCTCCTTAGGCCACATTGTATTTCCTCAAATTACATCCACATCAAATCAAAATACCTTACAAAAAGGGGGGCAATTTTATTAGTATAAGCTAAATATGCAAATTTTCAGAACCAACAATAACGTCTGTGGCAGAGAAATTAATTAATTAATATATATACTCCAGTATAACATTAATATGTGGTTCTTATTCCATTATTATTACATTTTCTCTTTTTTTATTATCTACCGTCATCTTAGCACTTGAATTAATGGCCTATGTACTCTGTCCCATTTCTCTCTTCTATTTCCTTCACATTTACAGGTCCAAGGTTTTCCACTTCGGACATTATCCGTTTCTCCTGCCCCACAATTAAATTAAAATATTTCCCTCCACCAATCATTCCAATTTTTCATCTCATTTATTCATTCATTTATTTATATTCACCATAATTTTTAACGTTTCATTGGGTCCACAAGGAAACATATCATTTTTAGTAATTTTTCAATTTTCATAAATTAGTAAAATATTTTTATTTTTTTTTGCTGGAAAATGCAGGAGTGCGAAATTACCTGTTTGGGCTTGGAGGTTGAAGAAGTAGAGCTGCTCGTATCCATGGAGGAGAGTGTGGTAGTGCTTCCTCAATGCGTACGATGCGCTCGTCGTCGTTGGGGGGAAGTCGAAAACTGTGCTTATTTCCCTCCATTTTTTGTCATTCACAACCTTTTTTTTTTGCAGAAAAAATTTAAATTACTGCCAAGAAGAAGAAACAACAGGAGGGTAATATAATATGTATGTGTAAGAAAAATGATGATGTTGGGATTACCTTATCGTAGCCGCCTCTTCGGGTGACTTCCCCATACAGTATGTGAAGATTCAATTCCTTCCCTCCGATCACAGGAATTCTTTCCTCACAAAAATGCGAAAAAAATTTTTTACATCAGAAGAAATGAGAAATAAATAAATAACATCCATGTGGTTAATTATACGTATACGTACTGAAATTTGGAGCCGAGAGAAGCGTGGAAGCTTCTGAGGGTGTTGATGAAGAGAGTCGGATCCCGAACCACGTCATCGTGCGACGCCAGCGCCACCGGGTACGCCCCGGCCCCGCCGCCGTTGGCTTCCTGAATCACCTTGTCCGGCGACGGCGACATGGGAAAATGGAATATGACTAGTTAGGGCAGAGGAAAAAAGGGATATTAAATTTTTTAGCAATGACGAGATGGAAATACTAAGCCCATGAAGAAGCAAGGCAAATAAAATGAAATGTATTGCACAGAAGACAGAAATGAGAGACATATAGGAGTATATAATAAGCACCAAATTAAATTAATTTGGAGCGGTTATAGATACAGACAGTGAGAAGGAGTGAGGGAGAGGAGATTTGGCTTTTCTTGAATCCTCACCATTCACCAACCAATATTAATCCTCTATTCAAATCTCAAGGCTGAATTTCTTCCCATCTGCCTTATCAAGGGCTCACCTTTATTTAGTTTTTATTACTCCTCCCTGGCAACTCAACCTATATTAATTAGGGAAATTCAACCCTAGTATTAGTATACATACAGTAGAACCTAATTTTGAATTTAGATGGAGATTTAATATATAATATAATATAATATAATTAAATTTAATATTGTAGGTGTAGGGTATAGAGGGTACAAAGAAGGCAAACCTGACGAATACAAGGAGAGTAGGAGGAAATAATAAGGCATCAAAGTTGTCCTGCGTCAGACTCAGATGATCAGATTATTACACACATGCATGATACATCAACATGTCACATTCTGACATGGGGATGGATCATATCTACCATACGTACATAAAACTCTGCCATGATATACTAGTATGCTGTATGTAGGTGTATTTAATTTGTATATAGAGGTAATAGGTAGGTGCTAGGTATATATATATATACTAGTGCAGGCAGCAGGCTGCAGGCTGCAGGCTTATTTCTCCACTTTTGTATTCTGAATCTGCTCTCTCTTCAGGTGGTCAGATTGAGAAGGTTTCTTCTTTGCTGCAATTATTCCCACATATGTTTGATTCTTCTCTAGGTGTGTATGCTTAGTACTACGTGTCAATGAAATCAAATACACAAAATAATAGCCTTGTATATTGGAAATCTTGAATGCAATTATTACCTTGTTTGGGTCGTTAAATTTATCAAATGAAATCACGTGGAGCACTACATTATATTTAACCATTAAACTATTATTTTATTAATAATTTTACTTTTTATTAAAAAAAATGTGATTAGTTTTAATTGTTCAAATTTATAACATTTATGATATACATATCTTTAATAAAAGTTTGGGATTCTATTATTTATTACTTTATCTATTATAAGATAATTGTTACACTAACTTCATTTCAATAACAATTATTTTGTAATGAAAAAAGTATTATTAAAGTATCGTGTTAATAGTAATATGAATTGGTATAAATTGAGCAATGAACAATATATCATTCAACAATGAGATAGGCAATATTGAACGAGTAAATATGTATAGTTCAACAGTGGTAGTAAAGAGTCAAATCAAAATAAGCAATTTATCCATGTATATTCAACGATGATGCTATATGATATAGCAATAATACAATAGAATATAATGTACTACAAAAAAATACAGTAAATACATATTTTTACAACACTTTAAACATTTTTATGACACTTTGTACAACGTCATTATATGCCGTAATGACCAAATTATAAGAAATATATGGTATTGTGTTCCATAACAACTTAATTACTTATATAAACTACGCTTTAATCGTAATAGTTAACATACTTGCACATGTAAAAGTATTAACAAAAATAAAGAAATTAAAAAAAAAAAACTTTCCTGTTTTGTAATTTTATGACTATTAATTACCTACCTATTAAATTTCATGTTAGGTCTACATAACTTATGAGTTAATTCTCTGCGTCTATTCCACCAATTGTTCAAACAATACTTTGAGCTATGACTCAGAGTATTTGGTGACTCAGTTCGGACGCAACTTATATCTAAGGTTTTCAATTCATGACAATTCCACTATACATTTGCAAACCTGGTTACAACACTAACACATTTGAACTATAGCAAACATTAACTTATTCTTACTCTAGCTAACAAGCAGAAAATTGCTCACCAACATCTTATCTCAGTGGGGAAAGCTCCCTTTATAACTCTGATCTCTCTGGATATCTTTCCAAGCTTCCCTTATCAAGCTCTTGTGTAGTAAGGTCCCATCCACTTCTTGTATACCCAAGAATTGATAACAAATACCTTAAAAGGTCCCATGATAAAGCTATCAATATGCAAGTTACTTAAAGAAAATCAAAACAAATAAGAACAAAAAGATACCAGATTTTCATATTTGGCAATAAAAAACAATGAGTATATAAGCAATAAAGGGAGAAAAATAAGGAAAATAAATGATAAAAATCTTTATCAATAATATACACCACTAATATATAGATGTATATGGGTTTGATTGGGTACAAATTGAAAATTTAAACAATGAAGCGATCCAGTTGAATCATTTCTTAAAGCCGTTAACTGAAACCATAAAACTAACTGTTGTGATTTGGTTTGATTCGAAGATCCCTAAATTATACCTAAATTGTAGTACCACTTATATTAATTTCATGTTTAACATAACATCTAAAAAGATTACTTCAAACTTGGGAGCCCAATTATAAGTGCAGCTGTGCTCGTTTTTCAATTATTGGGCCTCCCAAAATACATCTCCTCCATTATTGGGCTTACAATAATAATTCATGCGTCCTACTCTCCTCTCTTTCTCTACATTTTCAATTAAACGCATGTAATTTCACAAACATATTCATGGTGTTTGTTTGATTTTTTATTTTTATTTTTATTTTTTTATCTTTATTTTTGTGTTTTTAGGTGGTATTTTTGTTTAAATTTTCTTAAAATATGTGCCAAAAAAAAGTGTTAAAAATGCAGCCAATAAAACAGGACAAGTGTTTCTCTCTCATTAGTAATTTGCTGCTTCTCATTTGATCCAAATGACTAATTAATTTTTGTTGAGTTGTTAACCTTATTTTAAAATTTATATTAGGTATATTTTAAAATTATACTTTTTTCATTTTGAATTAATTGATACATTTTTTCTTAAATAATTGATACATTTCATTTTTTGTAAAGTTATTTTTAAAATTAACTAATAAAATTATCTATCCATCCCCTAACAAATTACTCATTTCGCTCCACCTACTAATAAATTCCCTATTTTTTTTTCTATTTAACATCATTAGGAAAAAAAACTATATTTTATGGAATAATAAGCCATTTGAATAAATTAATAAATGAAGTAACATTTAAAATAAATTAATAATCTACATTTGTATAGACTAATCGTAATTCATTTGAAAATAATTATTTAAAGAATTAATATAACCTGCCATATTTTTAGAAATTAAATTTATTCTCACTCTATTACGTAGTCTGCAAACTAGTTGTTCCATTGTTGGGCCGCCCAAGGTACAGCTCTGAGATCTCTACCAAATGAGCCCATTCTGAAACGGCCCAAAAACTTGGGCTTGCATCATTTACCATTTCTTCAAGTAGAATCTACCATTTTCACCTGCAACCTTTGCCATTTGCCTATGGATCATTATTAATTCATCACGTTAAGTCGCCTTATTACACAAAATTCCTCCTTTTAACCAAAACTCATATTATTTGAGATATTTTCACACTTTACAAGGAAATTTAGACTAAGGTAAAAAGAAGAGTGAACAAATGAGAAATTAATGGGATGGACAGTAACTTTAATGGCATTGGCATTGTTATAATTAATGTGAGTCAGTGAATGGATGTATGTGCCCACGAGGAGCAAAAAGGTCCAGCCTTCACTGGACCTTTCAATTCCTCCCTCCACGTGGCATCACCATATTCTACCAACTGTTGCCACCTGCATCCATCACCATTCACCATTCACCTAATCACTCACCACACTTTCACTACTGAACCAGCATTTCAATCTTGCTTCCATTTCCCCCTTTAAAAAAAAAATTGCTTCCATTTCAATTTTCTCTAACATGGATGCCAGATACTCTAATGGTTAACGTATTACATTCCAAAAATAAGGTTTGAAATTTTCAGTTATTAATTTGGAAGTTTATATTTTGGACTAACCGTGATGCTACTTTAGAAGATAGAAAAATACTAATGCTTGCTTTCATTTTAAATATATAAAGATGGTTTGATACTTGATATTGCTAGCTATTAAGGAATTTTTTTTTGACGGTTTTCTCCAAATTATGAAATTGCACCGGAATCAATATAATTTTGGGAGGTGAAATTTTGTCTACCATAGGAATAATCGGAAGTTAAAAGAGTTAGAAAAAAAAAAAGTCTTTGCGCGCACACACGTCCTTGTAAAGGAGTGCGAATTCCAGAATCCAATAGGCCTAATAAGCTTGCCTGTGCCTGGGCGCGAAATTGATGCGCCGAATGTCAAATCGAAATTGATTCTTTAGACTAATCCAACTTTTAAAAATTTTTATTTTGACTTGATATAATACTTAGCGAAATTTGTAAGAATATTTTTTTGACCACTACATCACTATTTATAATGAATGATTTTGTTGTTGAATTGATAATTACTTAAAAGGGTCCGAGCTCACTACTTCCATTTTTAAGACTTAAAACCGCCCACCCAAATGAAATAACTTATCATAATCGACAAAATCTAATTTATCGGTGCAGTACACCGGTTGTAGCATTAAACAGTGTCCCTTTACCATAAATAAAACTGGAAGATTCTCAGAATATTCTCTCGCCCCGCCCTCGCAGATATACACACACCTATTCGTTTTCTTTAAAGAAATAAAATTATATATATATAATATTATATTTGCAATCAAATTAAATATATATATTTGCAATCTGCATGATTGCAAATTACACTGTAGCAGTAACCCTAGTACTTGGAAATCAATTCCCATTACAATTCTAAATTCTTTCCAAACTTCTTTTCAAGTTCCCAAAAATTATCCACTCAACCCCGTTCCCAAAAATCCCCCCCCTTTTGGGCACTTTTTTAATTTTTAATCTATTGTTTATTCTTTCTCCTATAGATAATATATATATATATATATACACACACACACATATAATAGTAGTAAAATAAAAGTAACATTCATTGAAGAATGAAGAGCAACCAAATTAAACTCCACACAATGCAAAGCTCTAATTTTTCAGCCATGGCGCTCTCCCTGCCCGAGCAACTCCACCTCATCAAGAAGCTCGAAATCTTCAAGATTCAAGGCACCGACAAGAGCGGCCGTCCCATCCTCCTCATCGTCGGAAAACTCTTCCCTGGTAAATAATAATTTATAACACTAGTTTCATCATCTAAATTTCCATTCCTAGGGTTTTTAGTTTTCTTCATGTTTAATTAACTACAGCGAGGCTTTTGAGCGTGGAAGCGCTGAAGAAGTTTCTAGAGGAGGAGATATTCCCGAGTCTAGAACGAAGTGGGCCGTACACGGTGGTGTACGTGCACACGCGGGTTAACAGGCGCGACAACTTTCCGGGGATGTTGGCTTTGAAGTCGGTATACGAGGCGGTTCCGGCGAAGGTTAGGGATGATTTGGCGAGGTTTTATTTCGTGCACCCGGGGCTAATGTCCCGGCTCTTGGTGGGCAGTTTGGGGCGTATTTTCTTCTCCGGGTTTTATGGGAAAGTGGAGTACGTGAGTAGAGTGGAGTTGCTGTGGGGTGAGGTGAGGAGGAAGGGAGTGGAGATCCCGGAGTTTGTGTACGAGTATGATGAGGAGTTGGAGAAACGTTCGATGATGGTGATCGATTATGGGCTGGAAAGTGACCATCCCAATCCCAATCCCAGGAGGTTCCATGACTCTTGTGGAGTTTATACTTACTCCACCAGATGTATTGGGTAGTATGTGTATGAATTGACTATGGTGGAGTGGGTTTCTGCATGTTGCTTTTGCACTTTGCAGGCTTCCTGCACCACCCTCCACTCCTCCCATGGGCTTTTTACTCTTTTTGTTTTTTGTTTTATATTTTTCGGAGTAATGGGGTTTGAAGTTTGAACAAGATCCAATCCTAGCAGCAGGAGGTTGAGATCTTGCTGTATGATGTAATTAGAGTTTACCCCAGTTTTTGTAAGCTTTAATGGTTAGTTAATCAAGGGAGGTTAATTAATTAATTAATAGATACTGTTCTTTTTTTTGTTTTAATGTATGTAATTATTATTATTGTTCCAGTTACGAACCCATGGTGATAATAGGAGTATTTATTAAGTCTTGAACTGTACTTGAGTGTTGGAGTTTGGGGGGAACCAAAACATCCAAACCCTAGATTTATGGTTGGGGAACACAGTCAAAGATGCAAATTAAGTTAATTCCCAGAATTGAACTAGCTCAGTGTCTTTTTTAAGATATACGGATATGTGTGTGTGTGTGTGTGTGGCGGCAACTCCAACAGAAGTGAAGTTTGAGAATACCCGTGATGAAATATGACAACCTTAGCTTCAAATATATAGGTAGCTAGCTAGGTCCTAATCACCTTATCATAATGGTTGGGTAATGCCATGCATATAAACTTGTTGGCGTGTGGGCGGGAGCATGGCGTGGTGAACATATTAAATGGGATCCAGCCGCTAGCTAGGAGATTGCAATTTACAATTTAATTTAATTTAATTTAATTGTGGATGATGATATGATCGAGGGGGACCTAGGTTAAGAAGACATGGGGTGAGGCTGCCCATGAGCGCCACTGGGGGTGCATATACAAAGCTTGTTTGTTACACAGAATTGGATTCAAATATTATTTTGTATAATGATTTTAATTATATGGGGTTAAGTTATTATTAAATAAAAGAAGTGGGTTGAAGCACTGAAACCCCTTAGAACAAATTTAATGGATTTAAATCCTTTTCATTTTGGTGCACTAACCAAATGTCTCCTTGGTATTGTTAATTTTAGCATTCCCGCATACTTTCTTTCGCTTGCATTGATGCTTGAGGAAGGAAGAAGAGCCGGATTAGTCCGTCCAAAATAAAATCAAAGGTGTTGATTTTAGAAGATGGAACATGTGGATTGAGTTTACTAACATGGCAAATGTGTAGCAAATTTTTTTGCCCACTAGTAATTATTGATAAAATTCTGAAAGTAGGCCCAATTTTAACAAATTTATTTTTTGTACATCAAAATTATTTTTTTAAGAAGAAACTAGATAGATCTAAAATATACTGTTTAAAAACAGTAAACTAACAATATTGTATATCAATGATTTTTAAAATATACACTTTTAATTATAGAATCATGCACCTTACAAAATTAAAAATATATTCTAAAAGTGTATATTTCAAAATTTATTAAAATATTTTATCATCGCTTGTTGAGGGTTTAACACTAAATCTTAGATGTCTAGATTTAATTTATGTTTAAAAAAATAATTTGGGTATAAAAAAATAAATTTGATAAAAATGGAGCCTTAACTTTTCACCATTTGATTTATGATGACCACAATTATTACCGGTAATAAAAAAATTTCCTACATGTCTATAATGTCAGCAATTAAATTAAAAGATGAATTGGACCAAAATTAGTAAGATATAAGGCAAGTTCAACAATGATCAAAACTTAATACATCAAATGGACATTAAGGTATAGTTACGGGGCCAAACAAACATCTCTTCCATTTGCTTGCAGTTGCAGGAGCAGGACATGGGCATGGAGTGAAACAACCACATGTTAGCTACATGCACGAGAAAATTTCCATTATACATATAATATATAATGGACCACTTAGCCGAAAGAGAGTATGGGATGAGATCCCTATCCGGTCCACTTGGCCTTTAGGTTCGAAAAATGTATCTCCTGTCCTAATAGAGATGGTGATTTTCTGTCTTATTGTGAAAATCACTCATCCTTGGACTGTTCTGAAAGGGTGTTTGGGCATCTGTTGTCCTGGAAATTTCACATAGGCCAAAGGAGAAAAAGCATGTGAGGACTCGAGACAACCTACAAGAGTTGAGAAAGCCTCAGAGTTCAAACCAGATAAGAGCGCAAAGCTAAATGGTGTTTCAGGAGACAATGAGGGAGCCCGAGAGAAAGGATGATCCCATTCCAGAACCAAGAGACTAAACACAATATAAAGAAGAGTAGCACCAAAAGCAAGTGGAGAACATATAACTAGGAGAAACAGGGGGAACATGGAAATGGGTGGAACTCCAGTGATTGAAACAAGAAATCACCACAAGCCCTCATGCAAACTCAATTCTCATAATGAATTGAGTTGCAGATAGTTGAGGGTGGAATGTGCAGTTGGACCACACATGGGAGGATGGCAATTTGTGTGATGATTATATGTCAAAATCAAACCTAAAGCATGGTGGACAAACCTTGATTGATTGACCTCCCATGGGACTAATAATTTTATGAATACTTCCCCTGAATATTAGAAAATTTTGACAATGATAGTATGACCGAATTAAGGTAGTTGATCGTCCAAAGTAGCCAAGGATTTATGACAAAAGTAGCAATGCAATAAGATAATTGTTTTATTTCAGATTTTCAGTATCCAGATTGAGGTGGCTATTATTTTGCTATTTACAATAGTACGGAGTATATATCAATTGGCATAATATGATGATACATGTACTTACAGGGCAATCTCTTATTCCATTCCAATTTCCAAGGACTGAAGCCATCATTTCCAACATTCATCTGTTTTAAAGTGCCAAAAATCCAAGTCAGAAGCTGCTGCAGTGGAATAAAATACCATGCAACTTCACAAAACAATGGGCCAGGTCGGGAGGCAAAAACAAAATCAATACAGGGTAAAAATAATTCCTATCCACAATTGCATAACATTGTGGTAAAATAATTCCTATGCACCTAAATGCAAGAAATAGAAAACCATATGAAGAACAATTGCAATGAAATATCATATTAAAAGTTGCTAAAAATACTAGCAATATGATCAGCTGGATATCCACCTAACATGCTTGAAAAATACTAACAAATCCCTTAAAATTGAAGTTTTCCTCAGCACTCAGCTGCATATCAAATAAATGCGTA
>MAYD01376475.1:0-10047 GCA_001909325.1 Ruellia speciosa
TTTTAATGTAAAGGAGAAGAAGAGTTATTAAATTTGGTAATTTAACATTTTTAATATGGTGGTCCAAAAAAAAGTGTAACATTTTAATGAGAATGATGAGCTAAGATATACTTCATTTATTTTTCCATTTTTGCAACAGTTTTCATTTGAAAATAAAAAATATATAAAGTTAATATTTTAAAAATATAAATTAAGGCAAATCTAATAAGTTTCACGTAACTATATTTTTTCTTAAATATAAACCATAAATAATAGTTAAAAAATGAAATTTGTAAATACTGTCAAGCCTTAAGATTCCAAAATAAAAAACCAGAGTAAGTATTTTATTTTTTGTTCATTTGAGAAAAATAAAAAACGCTCAGTGAAGGCCATTTTTGGGTTACACAGAATTAAAAACAAACCAGAGAAGGGAGAGGAAACTGGGAATATTCTTGTTCCTGTACAGTTGTACGCATTGTAGTAAAGACTCAAGATTGAAAGATTGAAGCAGGAAGAAGGCAGTAGAAAATCCAGAACCAACGGGGCCGACCTTCCCCTACCAACCTTCGGAAGAATGACGGTGGTGGAAATGAGGCGCTTCGTCACCACCGCGCCTGCGCCCCTCCACTTTGAATCCCCACGCCTCCGATGGAATCCATGCCTTTTCCCTTTCCCATCCCGATTGTCTTCTCAATCTCCCTTAAAATTTTCTCGTCGCTTCATTGCTCGAGCAGTTATTAAGAGGAGTCCCAAGCGCCTCAAGTACTCTCCGCGCTTTACTAAGGTCCAATTCTTCTGCCCACTGCCCCTCTCGATATCACTATTTATCCGCTTCAGTTTCTTTCTGATTACTAATACGAAACCCTTTTCCTCAGAAGGATGAACTATTGTACGTTGAAGTTGATCGCTCCGGTTCCGACTCTTGGAAACTGGACCCCATCGTTGAGCTGTTGAAACAAGGAGCTGTTGGAGTTATTCCAACTGATACTGTGTATGTTGATTTAATCCTTGTGACTTTTGTATCATTCTATTCTCGGGGGTTACATTGATTTATCAACTCAATTGCTAGGATTTGAACTCAAAATTCAAGTATATTTGCTGGTATCATAAAGAAAACAAGTATATTTGTTTACTTGATATCTTTACTTACTTACTAAAAATATACTTGGATGACACAAATGCATCTTATGATTTCAAGAATTTGACTACATGTACTAACATTAGCCAAACCGGAGGGATGTGTTACGTATGTATTATGCAATGCTTTTATCAAATTTGTGTTTTTCATATATTAACTAAGTTGGAGAGTCTGCTTTAGTTGCTTTTATCCCTCATTGAATGTGAAGAAACCTTATAATAGCTGAGAATATCTTTCAATTGATAATAGGTATGCAATAGTGTGTGATCTGAGAAACAATGCAGCTATTGAACGTTTGCGTAGGTATGTTGATTTATCTTAAAAGA
Organism: Ruellia speciosa; assembly: GCA_001909325.1. Taxonomy (NCBI): domain Eukaryota; kingdom Viridiplantae; phylum Streptophyta; class Magnoliopsida; order Lamiales; family Acanthaceae; genus Ruellia; species Ruellia speciosa. Next base: position 1,444 of record MAYD01376475.1, read on the forward strand.
TTAGCTTATAAGGACATGACTATATTATTCATCTTTATGTGTGTGCTACTTTGATGACATGTTTCTGTGTTTTTTTCCCAGAATAAAAGATATAGAGCCTTCAAAGGCAAGTTGCAACAATGCTCTGATTCGTATCCTGTATAAATTCCTGGACCTCTGATGTTGCCTAATTATGTACTAGATTTTCATCAACTGCCCCCTTCTTCCCGGCCAAGAAAGCTTCTGCCTTCCAATTGACTGTATTTACCATACTGGTTTCCAAGCATATTTATGCATGTCAGCTGATGCCTGTCATTTTTGCAGCCACTTAGTATATTGTGTCACTCTTTCAAAGACATTGATGCATACACTACAGGATTTCCTCGTGGCAATGGCCAAGGTCTTGCAAACATTTTTCGAGCTGTTAAACATTGCCTTCCTGGTCCGGTAAATGTTGGTAATTTTATTTTTTATTTTTCTACATACTACTAGATCAGTCAATGCGTTGATCGGTTGATCTCAACGTCTTTGAGTTCTTCATGTGTTCGAACTTCAGACCATTTATATAAAAAAGTACTTCTCATTCCTAAGATTATCCAAGTCACATTATTGTTGCTATTTGTTAGCCACTTAGCCCTTTCACATTTTCTTCTAACTGATTGTAAGTATCGCCCCATTTGCTAAATCTTCTGAATCTCAATATCGTTTTATTGCTATAGCGTTTCTTTTCTTGCCTAATGGAGGTATATATAATACCAATTCAACTTTCTGTGACAGTATACTTTCATTTTGACTGCAAGTAAAGACCTACCCAAACAATGTCTAAGATATGGGACTACATCTTCCAAGTATGCGTCACGAAAGAACGTAGGTGTTCGCATGCCTGATGATCGTGTCTGTCAGGCCATACTGGAGAAGATGGAAGCACCATTAATATCCACCAGGTAGGCAGTAAAGCTAGATTTAAATTATATGATATGCCTGGTTGAATTTGGTTGATTTTGAGGTTGACAAACACAAACTCCAGGAAGAACTCGGGAAGGAGAATGATATAAGAACATGCAGGAGATATGGATTTTGGATATTAAGGGATGATCACACGCTGCATATGTGCCATATGTTTATAGGAAATAACATGTACGATCAACTGTTAATTAGGTCTGTTACATCATTATGTGGTCCATCTAAATCAAGAACATAACATAATATATTCTACCCTATAGCATCTTGTTAAATACATATTCCTCCATACAGAGCGGTGGTTTGTGTGTTGTTGTGGCTTTAGCTGTGTTATGTGTACTATGATCCCAATTATTTTCTTCTAGAATGTAGGCATTGCTTTATTCTATTTTCCTCCTCTTTATGTCGATTTTGGTTGCATGGTAATTGGAATTTTAGAAGTGATGCATATCATGAAACGATGGGTTCTTTCTTATGAAACACAATTGATATTGATATATTTCAAATATGCTTACACTAAAGGATATTGTTCTCTTATGTCTCAGCGTCAAGTCGCCAAAGGAGGATGAATGGATATTGGAGCCTGTTGTAATAGCTGATGTATATGGACCAGAGGTACTGTAATTCCTCGTAGCACTCAGCAGATTTCTTGAAGTTGTTTTTTCCTAATATTACTTCATTTTTTCCTCCCTTTAGGTACTCTCTTGTTTTTGCAATGTTTCGTCTTGTTGCATCTCATACAACATGGTAAAAAATAAAATCTAGATGAAATTTAGTAGGATTGCAACATTCAAATGCCAGTATGAAAACTGATTTTGTTTTGTTTTTATATTTGGAAAGGTACATATTCCACAGGAAGTGATCACTGGCGATCACTCCCCTGCTGCTGCCTGCATTTTGCATATTATATTACTTGAACCTGCGTCTCTCCTGTTTTTCAATCCCTTGTATTTTCTCTATTCATTAATGCATTTCGTTTTGGAATAAATTTTTTGTTCATTTATAACAATTTTTTTGCTTGTTTTACACTTTAATAAATAGCATGATTTATGTTTCTTTTATGTAAAACTTTTTATCGAATTGGGAGATTGTGAAATACACTCGAGTCACTCGATGGGATTTTTGTATTCTTTATATATAAACTACTAAAACAACAGAGTTATTGGTATACTGATGAAGGGGATGCTCTATACATGTGGGTTCTTGTGATGGCTTTTGAGTTGGTTTTTGCCTTTGAATGATGCAGGGCCTTGATTTTGTTGTTGATGCTGGTGTTCGAGTAGCTGATCCATCCACTGTAGTTGATATGACTGGGAGTTTGCCCAGAATTATTCGGCTGGGAAAGGTGAAATTTGCATTTTGCTATAATTTGAGCCATAGAATGAGTTCAATTATCCATGCAAAACATACATATGAGCAGGATCTTATTGTGGCATTTGAGTTAGTTCACAATGTAATGAAACTGTTCTCTTAACATTCAATCTCCTCCATTTGCCCTGTTTATGTTAGCAGGGTCCTAAGCAAGCATGGATGATTGCAGAGGACGATAGTGATTCTGTCGAGTCCAGTAAATGAGTACATGAACCTTGTGCGCTTGCTGAGATGGAAAACTACTGGTGGAAGTAAACTCTTGGGGAATTTGATCAAATAGTTGTACAAACAGAATGGGATTGTTTTGGAGTTCACTGAAGGTCTACTATGTATATAGAGGCCGATCAGGCCACTCTGTATATCAGGCGAAATTGCAATTTTTTGTTTTTAAATCAATTGCAATTTCTGTAGCCAATTCACTCGTGTTGTTACTCCAGCACAGTTATGCGCGATGAGGTGGTCAAATTTGCGTCATAGGATTTGTATATTTGTATGTCAATTGAAAGTGTTTGCATGTCACAAAAACTTGCAAGGAAAACAAGAAAATTAGTTTCAAACATATAGGGGTTTGGTGATATGGAGATATACTGCATATTATTACACTGTACTATAAACATGCGAGATTAGAAACCTGGAAAGGAACTACATGGGGTAACGCCTTTGCCATTATCCACGAATTCCCAACATAAAAATGACCAGGAATGATTCTCAAGTGTATATATACCATTATACCTATGATGTAAACATCCATTGCAGCCTGCAGGAGTCTAGGAATATTTTACAACAATTGCAACATTTATTTTACACGATGAACGTTCACTGTGAGGCCACTAATAATCAGGAACGGTTGGCATTGGGCAACAAATGGATTAAATGGGGTGAGCCGTCTTCTGGTTGCCTGCTCTGTGGCACCAACGAACAATGGGAAGCTCCCAATGAGGGCTTCCTTAAAGTTAATACAGATATTGCTGTGTCGCAGCGTTCAGATTTGCTTGCACTTGCAGGCGGTCGTTAGAGATCATGCTGGCTCACTTGTCGCATTCAGATTTGCTCACACTTGCAGGCGGTCGTTAGAGATCATGCTGGCTCACTCGTCGCCTGGTCGAAGCTCGTTTTGACAGCTTCACTTCAGTTTAAACCAAGCTGAACTTCTTGCTGATCGCCTGGGGATCAAGCTTGCTCTTCAGCTCCCACTGTCTCACTTTATTCTCGAGGTGGATAACTTGCAAGCTATTCATGATTTAACTATCGCAGCCTCATTTGTCTCTCTTCCAGAAGGCCAACTTCGGCCAAGCTTTGCACTCTCATTCGGCGGGGAAAGGAAAGGATTTTGCCTTCTAACATGTGAGACCTTGTAGAATAACACTTGCACATGATGTTGCGCATAATCACATCCTAATGAATAAACTGTTGGATTCAGCATGGTGTACTGGGATTCAAGTCCGGCATGTTGATATCATGTTATGGGTTTATCAAATGGTTACTCGCAAAAGAGGGGCCTAAGCCACCGATCTTTTGCTTTCACCTTTCTTGATTTAAACCCCTTTGCCTTTCCATGTTCCTTGACAAACCCGTTCCACTAATCCTTTTCCCTTTGTCCTTTATTCCCTTTTTTTCACCAGAAATGTTTGGACCTTCTGTAGAAGCTCAGCTTTTATTGAATCAGGTATTGAAGCTGCAGTATACTAATACATCACCAGATAATAAACATATTGTTCTGTAGACAAATCACGGATGGGCAACCCGAGATTTGTTATTATATTTGGAAAGGTTACATATTCCAGGCGAAGTGATTACTGGCAATCACTTCCCCTGCTGTTACCTGCATTATGCATAATATATAATATATATAGCTTGAACTGCCTTTCCCCTGTCTTGCTCATTAATACATGCTGGCGTTTTGGAATTAATTTTTTTTTTTTCATTTATAACAATTTTTTTCTTGTTTTACCCCAATTTAATAATCGCATGATTTATGCTTTTTTATGTAAATTTTTATCTCATTGGAAAGATCGTAAAATGATCTCAAGTCAGTCAACGGATTTTTTGTCTTTGAACAATGCAGGGCATTGATTTTGTTGTTGATGCTGGTGTAGCCAACCCATCCACTGTAGTTGATATCACAGGGAGTTTGCCCAGAAATATTCATCAGGGAAAGGAGAAATCTGCATTGTGCTATAATATGAGCCGTAGAACGAGTTCAATTATCCCTGCAAAACATAAATATGAGCATGATCTGATTGTGGCATTTGAGTTAGTTCACAATGTAATGAATCTGTTCTCTTAAACATTCAATCTCCTCCATTTGCCTGTTTATGTTAGCAGGGTCCTAAACAAGCATGGATGGTTGCAGAAGACACAAGTGATTCTGTCCGACTCCAGTAAATGAGTACATGATTCCTCTTGCGGTTGCTTAGAGGACTACTGGTGGGAGTAAATTCTTGGGGAATTTGATCAAATAGTTGTATAAAGAGGTGGAATTGTTTTGGAGTTACTGAAAAGCCTTCCTATGTATATAAAGGCCAACAGGCAACGGGCCACTTTACAATAGGTGAATTGCAACTTCTTGATTTAAAATCATGCAATTTTGGTAGCGTGCAAGAGCTTGCGGTAGTACTTTTATTTCTTTTAGTTGCATGACAACAGAACTCGAAAGGAATCCAAGAAAACTAGATTCAGATTAAAGTTCCCAAATTGAAACTCAAAATGAGTAATTTTCCCAGATCCAAATCGAAAATCAGACAAACGGGGTGGGTTCTGAAGATGCAATACAATTCACTGCATATTATTTACTCTACTTCAACATGCGAGATTGGAAACCTGGGAAGGAAACTGGACGGGATTCCTCACATAAAAATGGCAGGAATGATTCTCAAGTAGATATACCTATGATGTAAACATCCATTATAGGAGACTGGGATTTTACAACAATTGCAACATCAAGTTTATATGACATGATGAACATTTAAAGTGTTGGCCACTAATAACCCAAGCACGGGATAAGGGTACCAGAAACGGTTGGAAATGGGCAACAAATGGATGAAATGGGAAGAACAGGTGGGCACTTCTTTCTCCATCACTTGCATACACTTGGCTCCTAGAAAGCAACTATATCAATGGGCAACCGACACAAGGAATGTCTGGATCTTCTGCAGAAGCTCAGCTTTCACTGCATCAGGTATTGAAGCTGCAATTTACAAATACAACACCAAAATAATGAACTTATTGTTCTGTCAGCAAATCATAGACATAAAAATATCCATGAAAAATATCTCATTCTGTTGCTAACAAATGGTGCGATAGTATATAATGTTGGGTGTGTATATAATAAATACATGTCCTTCCACCACCATGGCATGGCATAGGCTTTCCGCCCATTTGCATTTATGACTATGGTTAGTTCAAAAAGAATTAACAGTTAAATCAAACGCATCAACTAGTTTAGCTAATCAAAGTGTCTTCAAGTGAAAAATTCCAGCTTGCAGAGAAGCGTAAAGGGTGACCAGACCAAGTAATAGGCAGCTAAAGTACATTACCTCTGCCTTTAGGAGTAATTGCGCGCACAAGATCATCTACGGTTACATTATCCCTGCCATTCTTCTTTATAAATGCCCTACAGATATGCAGTCGAAACAAATTTCATCAAGGTAGATACAACATAAACAAAACTGGTTCGTGCAGAACCGACCAAAAAGATGGCAGCCTATTCAGAATGGATTCATCAATTTTAATCCAGGACTCTTAAAATAGCAGAGTTGCAATAATAAGGGATAAAGTTGAATTAACAAAATCACCAACAAAGCATTTACAGAAAAGGGTCAGAACAAGTTATGGGGAGAAAATCTCAATAAGAAGCTCAACATCAGATTGGCACAAGGCATAGCTTCAGTTCACTTGACATAAAGATAACTAACTGAACTGAACTGGAGCTGGTCAACAGTTTACTGATCCAAACTTAACTACAGCACATGAAGATCAAAAGAGACGAAACACGATCTTATACTAGTTATTTGGATTATCCATACTGAGAAGTGAGAAGAAGAAAAATACCTGCAAAGAGCTCTCATTTCATCCTTCCACCCACACTCCACCAACCTCTCCCTCACCAGCTCCATCAACCGCTCCTTCTCTCCACTCTCTATCAACTAAAAATCCATAAAAATCAATCCTTTAGTAGGTTATTGCAACATCAGAGATAAGTGGAAAAGCTAATTCATGCTATGCGTCATAAAATAAGCAGAGAGAAACAGAGAAAGCACAAAGGAGACCTTGATATTAACAATTTCGAGAAGCGTAGGCTCCGTGGATCGATTATCATCATCGTCATCATCCCGTACGTCGGGCGTCGGAGGTCGATTCACCGAATGCCTTCTGCTCCTATTTTATAGTACAAAATATTAAGCATCGTTAATTTCATCTGATCAAAATTTGAGATTTTTGGGGGTGAATTAATGCGAAAAGCACAAAAAAATTGAGAGTGATTTAAGCAAGCAGCAGTTACATTTGCAGATAATGAAGGTTAGAGCAATTTTGGCTTTATGAACGACCGCGATGGAACAAAATTAGGGCAATTTTCAGGCTCTGACGGGCGGTGAAGATGCCTAGAGAATCGAGTAAAAGTATATACTCCGTAGTATAATGAGTTCAAAGGAATTACCAAATCACCCCTGCTGTGTTGCTACCTACATTCAATATGTCGGTTAAGAAATGGTTGTACTCCAAGCTAACAACACTTGGAGTTTAGTCCCTCTTTTGTTGAATCATTCTATTGTTGGGTGTCGTTGGGTATTCACTGTCAAGGTTTGCCCCGAAGGTAGCATCGATCAACTGAAAGCTCGTCTTGTTGCTAAAGGTTACACACAAGTCTATGACATAGATTATACTGAAACATTTTGTTCAGTTGCCAAGATGTCCTTTGTCCATGTGTTTATTGCTTTAGCAGCGATGCATGATTGGTCACTTCCTTAGCTTGATATTAGAAATGCTTTCCTTTACGGTGATTTGCAAGAGACCATTATATGGAGAAACCACTCTGGTTTGTTACTTAGGGGGAGAAATAGTTCGTATGTTGTTTGAATAAGTCCTTTTATGGTTTGAAGCAATCATCGAGAGCCTGGTTTGGTCATTTTAGTTTGATATTTTTGGAATTTGGGTTACAACGTTGTCGGGTCGATCACTTAGTGTCTATCGATATATCAGTGCTAGGAAGATCCTTTTAATTGTATATGTTGATGATATTGTTATCACTAGAGACGACACCTCTGGAATTCAACTTTTGAAATCCTTTCTCCACTTTAAGTTTCAAATAAAGATTTCGGATGACTTAAGTAATTCTTTGGCATTGAGGTTGCACAATCCAAAATAGGAATTTGCTTATCATAAAGAAAATACATTCTTGATTTGTTGGAAGAAACAAGGTTGTTGGGTGCTAAGCCAGTGGATAGTCCCATGGAATCAAATGTTAAATTAGATGAAGAAAAGGGTAAACCATTGAAAGATCCAGAACGAAATAGAGGTTGATTGGTAAGTTCAATTACTTAACAGTTCCTTGTCTTGACATCTCTTTCACTACAAGTGTAGTGAGTTAATTCATGACTGCTTCGTGAACTACTCATTTCAATGCAGTAGTAAGAATTTTGAAGTACTTGAAAGGGTCCCCTAGGATGAGGTCTTTTATATCAGAACCACAATCACTATCAGATACATGGATATATGGATGCTGATTGGGCAGGAACATACGGTCGATGCTCAACTTCAGGATATTGTGTTTTCTTACGAGGAAATCTCGTCTTGAAAAAGTAAGAAGCAAACAATGGTTGCACGTTCGAGTGCTGAATCCGAGTATAGGGTCATGGCATTTGCAACATGTGAGTTGATTTGGTTGAGAAATTTGCTCTAAAAACTTGGCTTTCAACCTTCCCCTCCCATGGAGCTTATGTGCGATAACCAAACTGCAATTCATATTGCTTCCAACACTATATTCTACGAAAGAATTAAGCACATCAAGGTAGATTGTCATTTTATCCTTCAACAACTTCAAGAATGTCTCATTCAAATTCCATATGTCGAGTCTGAGAAGCAACTTGCTGATGTGTTCACTAAAGCTTTAAGAAGTTCTCAACTATCGTCTATACATAACAACCTTGGAACTTATGACACGTATGCTCCAACTTGACAGGGTAAGTGTTAGGATATTTAGAAGATATGCATGATATCTATGAGTTTTTGTTGAAATTTGTTATCTTCATAATTGAGATTTATCTGGTATATATTCCATTCTGTATATATATATAT
>MAYD01376517.1:0-10378 GCA_001909325.1 Ruellia speciosa
ATATAAAAATGAGATATATTGGGCTCTTTTCCAGATATTAACTGCAGGGGGGAATAACAAGGATAACTTGTCGGCTTTATTTTCACCAGTGCTGCTGCATGCAATATAGCATGTCCCCAAGCTGATATGGGAAGCTTTGATTTCATTAATAATGGTCTTGCGATCAATTGTAATTGCTTAATAAATGCTTCAGCTATCCCGTTCTGCGTATGCACATGGGGAACAGGATGTTCCACAATAATTTCAATAGACATGCAGTAATCATCAAATGCATGTGATGAATATTCCTCAACATTATCCAGACGAATTTTCTTTATTAGATAGTCTGGAAATTGTGCTTGCAATTTAATAATTTGTGCAAGTAATCTGGCAAATACCATATTGCGAGTAGATAATAGGCACACGTGGGACCAACGTGATGAAACATCAATAAGCACCATAAAATATTTAAATGGCCCACAAGGTGGATCTACAGGTCCACATATATCGCCATGGATTTTTTCCAAGAATTCTGGGGATTCATTTCCAACTTTTGTTGGGGATGGTCTGATAATTAACTTTCCCTGAGAGCAAGCAACACATGGGAATTCATTTGATTTCAGTATTTTTTGATTTTTCAACGATGGCCAGATGAGTTTTCGATTATTCGCCTCAGCATTATACTGCCGGGATGTCCAAGTCTATCATGCCATGTAATAAAATTGTTAGTAGACTTCAGGTCTACCAAATGATGCGTTTCAGCGGCATATAACTTGGTATAATATAAGCCGGAGGATAAACACTGCAATTTTTCTTTTACAATTTTCTTTCCAGCGATGATTTGAGTAATCAGGAGATACTCATTCTTTGCCTCATTTGATGTCTCAATGTGATATCCATTTCTGCGAATATCATTGAAGTTCAGCAGATTTCTTCAAGCTTTACTCAAGAATAGTGTATTTTCAAGTACAATTTTTGCTCTTTCAGGAGGAATACAGTAACTTTTTCAGAGCCTTCAATTAATTTCGACATACCACCGATTGTATAAACGGTGGATTTTCCCATATTTAGGTGGGAAAATAACTTTTGTTTTTCAAAATGCTACGCGTAGTAGCACTGTCAATCAGACAAACATCATCCTCGGCTTTGCACAATTTTGAACTTCGGGCATCCATATTCTTTTCAGAAAGTTAGAACAATACAAAGATATATCAATAAACAACAAAATGTATTACTATTATATAGAGGAATACAAATTGGGGAGCAAAATACCAAAAACAGCAAAATGAAATATATAAAAAACTTTATATGTCGCGATTATCGGGCTCCAAAAAGTCGGCTGCATCCAAGTGCGTGATATCATCATTTATTACATCATCATATGTATCATCGTGGTGGGCATGATTTGTTTCAACAATATTCTTTCTTTGCCCTTTTTCGAGGCTATAATTCAGTAAGGTGTTTCGCCGTACGACAAATTCGGGCATAGTGACCCCAAATATCACATCGGTCACATATTTCATCATGATGCGTGTTTTTCCCGGGTTCAAACCTCCTTTGGGTTTGATATGGTCTTCGGTCATTAAAACGGCGGTAAGGCTCATTCCGTCTATTTGAATAATTGTTACGGCGATATGGTGCATTTTGGCCTCGTCTACGATCATTGTCGCGACCACGATAATTTTCTCGATTGGAGCTTTAATTTCTGGCATTATTTTCACGGCCACGATTATCACGCCCTGGATCATTTGGTTGGGCCACGCGCCCTTGGGCAGATGGTTGTGCCACATTTACTTCAGGAAATGGGTTGGCATCTGTAGGCCTGGATTCATGATTTTTCAACAGTAATTCGTTATTTTGTTCAGCCAATAAAAGACACGCAATAAGTTCAGAATATTTTTGAAAGCCTCTTTCATGGTATTGTTGCTGCAAAAGCAAATTTGAGGCAAGAAATGTGGAGAATGTTTTTTCCAACATATCATTTTCAGTGATATTTTCTCCACAGAGGCTCAGCTGCGACGTAATTCTAATCATGAACTGATTTAAAATCCTGTAGCCGCAGGTTGTGCCATTCACCGCGAGCTTTTGGTAAGATGGCCATTTTGAGATGATCGTATCGTTCTTTTAATTTATCCCACAACTCCAGCGGGGATTCGACTATCACGTATTGCAATTTTAGAGATTCATCAATATGATGACACAGGAATATCATGGCTTTTGCCTGATCTTGGCTGGACGTTTTGTTATCTTTGATAATAGTACCCTCGAGGCCCATCGAGTCCAAGTGCATTTTTACGTCCCGAGCCCATGACATATAATTCATTCCAGATACGCACAATGGCGCAAATTCATGTTTGGCAATGTTAGACATAATGAAATTAAAAAAAGTAGGATATAGTACCTTCAGATAAGTTCTGTAGATTTGTAATATTTTTTTTTCGATAGAACATCGTTCCGCTATCGTACTGATAACGTGTTGTAGAAATACTATTTAATATATGTATGTAAGTATGATGCAGTATATGTATGTAAGTATGATGCAGTGAGTGGGTGAATGAAAATGGTGTGATTGATTAAGACATGCAATGGAACACAACATGCAGAGGTGGTAATCCATCTACTGCTTCTCCATTAATAAGCCAGTATTTATAGGCTACAATTTATATACCTAATCACCAAGAAAAGAGATGTGTAATTATCTCTTGATGACACATAATATCATATGTGGACATTCACAAATATAATAACATGTACATTTGATTTACCACAAATATTATAATCTTTTCCAATAATAATTTTATTACCAAACACCTATAAATTAAATGGATTTGGCTAAATGCTCCGGTGCGGGCCCTCTTTAGCGGACATTGTGCAAGCTTAATTGGCGCTCGTCCAATTTAATTCTAAATCTACCGTGTAAATTTAGTAGAGGGACAATATTGTTACAATGTTGGTTAATATTGATTTTAATTTTTTGTGTCGGTGAATATTTAAAATGCTATTGGTGAATACATATAATAATATTGGTCAATTGTGTAGAAATGTTGGTAAATAATATTACAATTATTGATTAATATGATAAAATGATGTTTTAATTTTTATTATTGATGATAAATATTTATATTATGTGTTGATAAATAAATTAGTAGTGTTAATGAATTTGTATATTATATTATTTTTGTTAATATTAAACCCTTGTTTTGACAAATAATTCAAATAATGTTAATAAATTTATGTATTAGTATTAGAAAAATGTTTGATGAATGTTTATATATATATATATATATATATTAGTCGATTAATGATTACAAATCAAACTATAAAATGAGATATATTTATTAATTTGTCTTTTCGTCAAATTAAAATGGAGTCCATATTAAAGAAAAACAGTGAATATCGAAACCTGGGGGATTGGGGTTTGGCCTAATGACCAAGTCTTCAACTCTCAACTTTAGGGTTCGAATCCTCACCGGCCCCTTATCCCTCCCTTTTCTTTTCCCTTTATAATTTGTATAGTATGGGCTCCCACCAACTTCTTAGCTTCATGTATAAAAAGAAAAAATATCGAAATCTGGCGGGTAGCCGAGTAGTCGAGCACTACCCACGAGTATTAAAGTATGAATATGGCCTTGGGCTAGGCCCTAATGTCATACACTCATACTCCAAAGATTATTTGGTATTACATCTTTGGATAATAGTTATACGTTCTCATATTTTATTCCAAAAAACTAAAATTAAATACCGAAATATAATTTCAGTATCATTGGGTCACACTTTGTATTTGAATCTTTGGATAAGGTTTCAGTAAATTCGCTGCAAATAATATAAATATATTCTATTCAACATATCATACCAATTTATCCATTAAATTACATTGAAAAAGCAACTCAAATATATTAGAAAACCAATTGAAATTGACCTACAAAACCTGTTACAAATATTTAACTAATTTAATATGTATTTAATATAGCAAACCAAATTTATCTACTAAATTGCCTTGCAAAAAAGTTGAAACGTAAAAACGATATAAATATTTAACTGATGTAATATGTCTTGAATATGCCAAACAAATTTTATCCGCTAAATTTTATTAAAAAAAGATAAGTTGAATTACATTATAATATCTGCTAAATTATACTTCCATAATATACTACAAATATTTTACTGATTTAATATGCTATCAATATATAAAACCACTTTTATCAGCTAAATTATATTAAAAAACGAATTAAAATCACACTATAAAATTTACTGAATTATATAATATACAATATTTTTGAAATAATGTGGACTCGAAATTATAAGAGCATCCTAACTGTCCCGCACAGTTTGGTCCAACTTTTAGCTTCGCCGATGAGATTAATAACAAACTCACCTTTAAAATATTAAAATTAATTATAGAAAAACAAATTTTCATATTGACTTTCCCGAATTAATTATTCACCTAAAATAATTATTCCCGAATTAATTATAGATGTATGAAAGCCAAATTAATGCCATAGAATCATCCCAAAATATTTACAAGAACCGATATGGAAAATATTTCTTTTAAAAGAGTATTCCCTTCCTATAAGATTATAAGTCCTTATAGATGACAAATTTTATCCAAATTTATATGCCATTTACACTTTTCAATGCAAAATATCTAATTTATTCTATATATTCTCTTATTATATATAAAGCTTTAAATACACAAATAGATTTATTATACATTTTATATAATATTATGATTGTAATTTTTATAAATTCCTCAATATATATGTGTAATGTCCAAAAAGGACATATATTTATATACGAAAGAAGTACTATAAGAGCAACTATATTTGGTTGCTTTTTTGTGAATTATAACTCAAAAGTTGAGTTAAAACTCAATGTGGTTGTGAAGTTAAAGTTAATGGACTTAACTTAACTAAGAAGTTAAACTCAATTAAGAGGAACAGCTCACAAGACAATTAAAAAAAAAAAGAGCAACACGGGTGAGCGTGTGTGCCGCACCCTAGGCACATGCTTGGAGCTTGCATGTGTGCGCATGGTGGGTGTGTGGCCGGGATCGACAGCCCTGGCCACTACAATTGCTTTTCTTTTCTATATATATATATATATATATATATATATATATATATATATATATATATATTCTTGAATTGTATTTAATTTGTAGTGTTTAACACAAATATGATTTTTAGCGTATTTTCATTGATGGATCAAAAGTAATTATTTCAATTAGCTCGATTTATTATTTAAGTCAACTCGTCAACTCACCTTACAAGATCGCATAGTAGGCCCACCTGGCAACACATTGCTACTCTTTGCATGCACATATTTCATGGGCTACTTTGCATGGCATACCTTGCAGGCCCACATCGAAAAGTACATGAATCTTATCAGCCCACCTAACAACATCCGACTTGTAAGTACACCTTGGATGCCCATCTTGCAAACACCTCTTTCAAGATACACCTTGTAGGCAAACTCCTTCAGGACTAGAACCTCCTTGCATGACCCATCTGGCAAGGCCTACCTTGCAAGACCCACTTGGCAACATCCTCTCATTGCAGGCCCACCTTGACATGCCATGTAGGCCCAACTCTCAACCTCAATGGTTTGCCCAGTTCTTCAACCTACCAGGCCAATCTTACAGGTCCAACTTGCAAGCCCAACTATAGGTGGCTAAAAGTTGTCTTGCAAGCTCAGCATGCACCAGGTCAAGTACCAACTACAATGTCCATCCATTATGGGACATGGGGATGTGTAAGTAAGACCCTCTCGGCATACTATAAATCTGTGAAGGGGCCAAAGGATTAGAGGGATTTTTTCAAGGTGTTGAGAGAGAACAAGAGGAATAAACAAAGAGTGAGACTAACGAGGTGTAGGGAGTGGTAAAGTGAGGTTGTTTGCATAGTTGTAATTGCAGCAATGTGCCACTTGTGTAACCTCTTACTTTTAATATAAAAGTTATTACCCCCTCCGTGGACATGGCCATTTGAGGTGAACCACGTAAATATCATGTTCCTTACTCTTTGTGTGTTTCGCACTTGCTTGACTGTGAGTATTGTCGTGAGTCGTGCGAGCCATATATTGAGTCTGCATCATTCACCATTTCCAAAAATTAAAAAATGTTAAAAGTCATGATACTAATATAAGATAAATATAAAATTTGATATTTTTAAAATAACCTTTGTAAAGATACCAACTGTAAAAAATAGTCATTGTAAAAATAGTTGTTATAAAAATAGTCGTTGTAAAAAATAGCCCTTGCAAAATATAGCCGTTTCTCCATTCATTTATAAAAATGATATAACCCCATTTGAAGGCTTCCACCTTGTTATCTAAGAATTTGGATTTTCAATTTGGACTAGATGTGGTGCATACAAATTATTTGAAAAAGAAGAATAATTTTATTAATCAACAATTTCAGACAATTACAGGAATAAGATTAGCTTTTGTACAGGGCTGAGACCAATCGAGAAGTTAGAACAACAAATTTATACTAGTTGCAAGAAAGGAAAATACAAGGAATGCAAAATTCTATCAACTAAAGATAAAAAATAGGAAATTTGATTTTGGATTCTGTTGATGATTCTTGTCTTCATTTTGCCTCAAAGCCTTTTTATATTGGCATCAACCCTGAGCACAAGCACCCACGCTGTCTCATTGCACTAAGTACTGTAAAAAAATATTTTGTTGGCCAGTACTGTTAGCCTCAATAATTACCATAAATGGCCACTAATTAGTCACATTAAATTGCATAGCAGACATGTGAAAAAAATCCCCGTTGTGTCAAGTATCCATGGTCACTAATAAGGCTAGGAAGAAAACAAAAATGAACTGGGCCAAGCCCGCCCCTATAATACCCCGAAATTTTCATCAAATATCTTATGTATCTATGGTAAGTTGGGTTTTATAGAATTTATTTAAGGTATTTAATCCAGGATGGGCTGATTTAATTATTTTCTCCTCCTTTCCTCGTTGGGCGGCTGGCAGGCCCAATTCCGCACGGTCTTCGCGCAGTCCCCAACGGCTGCGCCAGGACCGCGGAGGCCTGCTTGCGGCCCAGTACTGTTAGCTGCGGTTAGGCCGCAATTCACAGCGACTACGGCAAGATCGCAAGTTTTGTTCTCAGCTATTAAGACTTCTAAAAACAACTATCTTTATCCATTTATCATTTTTGAGGTCTGGGAGTCTGAAACTGGAGTTTTTGTTGCCATTTGTGGTCTGAAAGTGGGAGAAATAAAGAGGTGGTGATTGAATAGGCAAGTTGGTGCAAGCTAATTTGAGAGGAAGGAATTTCACCTAGTTTCCTTTGGATTCAGCTCTTACATCCTTCAGGTAAGTTGAAGTTTTCATAGATGATTTTAGAACTTTTGAATTTTTGAATTGGGTTTAGTTTTGGTTAAGTTATGCTCCTCTCAATTTGGTGGTGCAGTGAGAAGTAGTCATCTTGCGAGTTAGATTTGAAGGTGTTAAAGTCTTCAATTTCCATTGCTTCCTTTTGGTAAGTTGTAGTACCTAAATTCTAGCTTTCAGAACTCTTTTTAGATCTTGATTTGGGTAAGTATTGAATTCTATAGGGATTGTTAGAGGTTGGCTGGTCAAACTGGAAGTTAGGGATTTTTGGACACCACCAAATTTTTGGGCAAATTAAACACCAGGTAAGGGGTTTCTTTTGATGTAACGTATTCTATATGTTGTAAGGCAGCTATTGCATTTAATTTGCAATTTTTGTGCACTGTTTGGAGAGCCGAGGTCCGAGCCACGGTTGGCTCTTGGATCGCGGGAAAATTGTGGGACCTGAACTGGTCCCGACTCGATATAGCTTCCCCACGCGAACAGCGCAAGCACTGTCGACGCACGTTTGGGGCCGCGACTGCGGGTCTGTGAGACAGGAGAGGTTATTTATTATTTAATTCTTTGATAATTTATTATTTCACAGGAATAGATTGTAATAATTAACTTCACTTGCTTAATATCTCCGTACGTGAATTTATGACCTAGTAGACAGTATGTTGCTGTCATTCAACTTGAAAAATAATTTGGAACCTGAACTGTATTTTCAGAAGAACTCTGACTTAGTTATCATTATTATGTTATTATTGTTGTTGTGATTTGTGCAGTCTGTGTGCGTGAGAGGGGTGGTGTATATTTGGAAATGGAAGTTTTTCAAGGTTTTACTAAATATTTGCAAAGTGAGTGTGTGTATGATTTCCCTGCTATGGTGTAAAAGCCCTGTTTGGGCAAAGTATAATTTGATGTTGATTGGGTAAAAACTCCGATTGGGCAGAGTGAGTTATGATTACCGGGAAAGACCCCTTTTGGACATGTTTACGATTATTTAAACGCTGGTTTTACCTTGACCAGGCGGGTGGGGCCTTTGTTGGGCCAGTTGATATCTGTGATGGATAAATGGTTTTGATAAGGTCCAAGTTGAGCAGTGTGCGTTAATGAATTTCAAAAGTCTCGAATCGGGCACGTTTGTGAGTGTAATGAGGATTGTGATTCTCGGGTTTTCCTGTACCGGAGGCATTGGGTTTACCTGGCCTGCTTGCGCATGTGATGTTTGTATATTGACTTTTATGCATTTGTGATTCGACCTATATGGTGGACACATGGTCAGTGTTGATCGTTAGACCCGTGTAGTGGACACGTGATCAATGATGTCCTAGCATCTCCAGGAAGGGCTTGGAGCTAGCCAGATTAACGACGTCCAAATAGGATGATGCACGTTAGACATTTCTGTGACGCATTTAGGATAGATAGGTGTAAATTAGGATTCACGCATCACGAGCATATCCATTTAATGACTATTAAGTGAACGCCCGGTATGGGACGGGTGAGTTGATTAACGGTCTTGCTTTACATTTATTATTATTATATGTATAAATGACCGGGGAAGAGAATGGGCTGTGAGTTTAACTGGGTATCCAATCGTATTCTTCTGACTATATTATTACAGTACTGTTACTATAAGGATTCGAGATTATTGGAGTAGTTGGATAAATGATTACTTTGATTTAGTATATTATTGGATTTGTAAGAATCGTTTTTAAGTAAAAAAGAGGCTTTCACCTCAGGGGACACCCCTTACTCAACTTTTGCTGACCCCCATATTATTATTATTATTTCAAGTGATTGTATCAAGCAGAGCTAGAGCATATGGGCGAGCGAGTGGAGATGCACTGTTTTACCTTTTTGCATGCGATTATGTGGACTCGGCTGTATTATTTTAACTGTTGCAGTTAATTAGTTAAAGATTATTGAATCAAAGGTAATGGTGCGCTTGTGTGTTGTTACCTACCTTGTATTGGCGAGCTAAGCAAGTTGGCCGCTAGTTTAGGCAAGTTAATAAAGCATAACATGGCCTGTGGATTTTGGGGGCGTTACAAATGGTATCAGAGCCTAGGGCTCGGTCTAATAAAATTTGGTTAGATATAGGAGTGAGGTGTGCGGGGCTGAGGGTGCATACACTTTTATATTTCTGTAATGCATTATTTATGATCTATAGCACTAACCCGGAGCTTGAGTTAAGAAAGGTAGTAATCTTTGACATTTCATTATATCAAGATGCCTCATAGAGTCATGCCTAGAGCTCCACCTAGGCAGGCTAGACGAAATCCGCCTAGAGTTCCACCTGTGATTGTAGATCCACCTCACCCTGTAGGGGTAAATTTGTGAAAGGTAGTTTAGAGTTTGGTGAGACAACAGACAACACAGTAGTACCACTTACTCCTATTCTAGTCGTTCTTATAGATTATGTGGATCGAGCTATGTGACATCAGCCTCCTACACATGATGGTCAGGTTGATCCTATGGCACTAAATGACTGGTCTTACTGGATACGGGATATTTTGAAGACAATAGGTTGTCCCAGGGATCAGTGGGTTCGAGTAGCTGCACAGTACTTAGTGGGTAGAGCCTTACAGTGGTGGCATATGCAAAGGGCCGATCTGACCACTCAGATCGAGTGAGATTGGGATAGATTTATTGAGGCGATGGGTGACGACTTTTACATAATAAGATTTCGTGTTGTTAAGCGCAAGGAGTTCCGTACATTTGCCCAGACAGATGATATGAGAGTTAGCATGTACTATCACAAATTTATGGACCTATAGCCCACTTGGATGGGCTTTTTTTTTAAGTGCTTTTGGCTTATGCTTTTAAAAAAATACTTTTGACAGTTTTTGCAATATTTGGATAGACTTCTGTCAAAAGTAGAAGCACTTGTAAAAGCAAAAAAAAAAATACTTTTTTAGAAGCAGGTTGGGGTTACTTCTAAAAAACTTCTAAAAAAAGTAGAAGTAGAAGCATTTTTCCCAAACTTATAAAATTATGTAAATACCCTTACAAAATATTAATTATAATATGTTGTACATTATTTTTTGTGCTTGTAATTATTATGTAA
>MAYD01376518.1:0-12941 GCA_001909325.1 Ruellia speciosa
AGATTTATAATATATATATATATATATTAAATTTATAGTAAAAAATTTTTATTTAAAATATTCTCTCAAAATATCATTATTTAAATCAATATATATTATTTAAATTATCTTATATAAATATTAACATCGAAATATGTAACTTATCGTTTTAAATGTATTTTAATAAATATTTTGAAATATATCTTATTTTTGTATAACTTTTTATAAAAATATAATTTTATTATATTTAATTATATATTAAATATTATATTAGTAATAAATTATAAATTTTTATTTTTAATTAATAAAGTTATTAATCCTTATATAGGTTTAATTTTAATTTAATAATAATAATAATAATAACATAATCAAAAAAAATTCAAACATCTTATGTACTTTATAGTAATTTTCAAAAGTTAAAATTACTTTTATCTTGTTGTGCATTCAAACACTTTTATCTAGAAAAGCTGCTTTTAAAAAAGTATATCCAAACACAAATATAGGTGATTCTACTTTTGGCTTTTACTTCTGCTTCTACTTTTGGCTTTTGTTTTTTCCAAAAGCTCATGCAAACGGGCATGACATGGATTTGTTCTGACTGACAGGGTGAAGGTGCGAAATTTTGAGGAAGGATTGCATCCTACAGTGAGATAGGAATCGAGATGTACTACGTTACGTGCAGCATATGAGAATGCTTTATTTGTAGAGCAGACCGAGAGAGACAGACAGTCATAGTTTGAGCAGAGAAGGAAAAGGGGGAGGATTGGTATAGTTAGGAAGCGGAACAATCAACTTTTGAGGGAGGTCAAGGATCAGGAGTGGAAATGGACCAAGGAGAGGAAGACAGTTTTGATAGAGATTTGGGAATGCAGTGTTATTATTGCCAAGGTTGGGGACATAAGTGACCAAAATGTCCAGCATTAGCAACACCGAGTGATGGGTACAATCGCGATCAAGAGATACGGTGTTATTACTGCTACAGTTGGGGACATCGAAGGTTTGTGTTTCCAGCGTTAGCAGCATTTGCACGAGAGTCTTCTTAGTAGCTATGGGTTCAAGAGGAAATTTGATTTCCTAGAATGTTGTTTAGTAGTTACGAGTGTTCTCTAGTTCATAGTTTATTTCCCTTTTTGTAGAATGTATTATTAGTACTCCTAACCTTGCGATATTGTAATAGTTGTTTAGGAACTTCAAGTTTTGTGATTATCTAGTATTCCATTTCGGGGACGAAATGTTCTTAAGGGGAAGAGAATGTAATATCCCAAAATTTTCATTCAAATATCTTATGTATCTGTGGTATGTTCGGCTTCATATATTTTATTTAGAGTATTTAATCCAGGATGGGCTGATTTAATTATTTTCTCCTATTTTCCTCTTTGGGCCGCTGGCAGGCCCAATTCTGCAGAGAGTGGTCTTCGGGCGATCCCGGCAATCGCGCCAGGACCGTGGAGGCCTGTTTGCGGCCCAGTATTGTTAGCCGCGGTTGGGCCGTGGTCCATGGCAACCGCGAGCAGGACCGCAGGTGTAACACCCCGGCCTGCTGCAGGGCCAAAGGTGGTTACGTGTCATCCGGGATTGAATATTGGCTCCACAGATCAACAAAGGTTTTTTTCAGTGCGCTTTTGCCTCACTCATGTACACCATGGGAAACTTCGCAGGGGGTCACCCATTCCAGAATTACTCTAAGGTTAGCACGCTTAACTTTGAAGTTCTTATGCGATGGTCACCAGAAAAGAAATGTACACATTGTTGATATGAGTAGTTTTTCAATCCTTTTAAGCCACCCATCCCGAGGTATTACATTCTCCCCCACTTGAGAACGCAACGTCCTCGTTGTGGCTTGATCACACTTCAGTTCTCAAGGATCTTTATCCCGCTAGGCGGCTAACTGGTACTCCCAGCACAGCACGCAGTTGCGGGTTTGCTCTGATACCATTTGTAACACTCTGGCCCGCTGCAGGGCCAGAGGTGGTTACGTGTCATACGGGATTGAAGACTGGCCCCACAGATCAACATGGGTTCTTTTCAATGCATTTTGGCCTCACTCACGCACACCCTGGGAAACTTCCCAAGGGGTCACCCATCCCAAAATTACTCCAAGGTTAGCACGCTTAACTTTGAAGTTCTTATGGGATGGTCACCAAAAAAGAAAGGCGCACCTTGTTGATATGAGTATTTTTTCAATCCTTTTAAGTCACCCCATCCCGGGGTATTACAACAGGGTCTTGTTCTTAGCTATTAATGTAACGCCCCAGATTTCCATTGGTGCGCCACGCTGTACTGATTAGCCTAGACTAGTGGCCAGTTAGCCTAGGATCCTCAGTACAAGGCAGGTAGATCATATTTAGCCATTAATTAACTCTTACGTCGGTATAATAGTAAAACTAAATCACACATAACATAAGCGTAAAAACCGTACATATTCAGAATACAATAGGCACTACCAACCACTTAACTAATAAATATGATAAAACAGTTTTCTCAACCCAATCCCCGCGTGCAGCTAATCACATCTATTCAGACCACCTGGAAAATGTAAACACTTTGGAGGTCAGCAAAAGCTGAGTAAGGGGTTCCCCATAGGCGAAGACCTCTTTAAAATCAAGTGATAAAAATCCTTTCCCCTTGTTATAAAACATCAACGACAATTAAAGAAATAGGTAACACGGAGCACATTAGAGCAATACATAAATAAGAACAGAATGTAAAGTAAGCAACACCGTTAATCAACTCACCCGTCCCATACCAGACGTTCAATTAACAGTTGATAAATGATGCAATGCTCGTGATGCATGAATCCTAACATACACATATCTATCCTAAATGCAACACGTAGTATGTCTAATGGGCAATCCTATTTGGGCATCGTTAATTTGGTCAGCCCCAAACCCTTCCCGTGCCGCCGGGGTATCATGACAGGGACCGCGTCCCAATCACACACAATGTCCACGTGTCCCCCGCACGGGCTAAATCACATGCACACATATGTTAGTAATCACGCACCACATACCTTAAAATCACTCTGGGGATTTTGTAAATGCGTGTGTCAATAGTGTCAGTAATCCTGTCAGCAATTAAATAAAGAATCAAATACACAAGGTTTTTCCCCAGAGGTTTTCTTTCGAGTAAAACCACATGCACAAACAACGGATACCAATATCTCAAAATTACAACAACCCATCACACAGGGCCTCACCCAGTCGGGGCGGTAATCGAAACCATCCATAACTAGAAAGATCATCGTAACAATCAACAGAATCCAATAATCGCAGGAACGTGTTACCCAAACGAGGCCTTCCAAACAATCCAACCAATATAGGGGGCAACCGGGCCAATTGCAGTAATAAAATCATCACACGGTGGCCAACGGCCAAATATAGTACTCACGCGATGGCCAAACGGGCCAAATATTATTTTAATAATCCAAGTCAATCGTTGAAATGTTTGTTCTTTCAAAACCACACACCCTAACACATTTATCAATAATACATATCAATCAGAGCTCATCAATCATTAACAGTATCCAAATATAGTTCAAGGTCAGCTGATAACAGTTTGTCAAAGTCTATGTTATAAATCGAGCGTGCGTATGTAAAAACAAGTTATGTCAGAATACTCACATAACATGCTATAACACCCTATCATCCCCATGGTATTCATCATTAAAGCCATTTCCTCGGTCCAAAACCGCGGATTGACCTAATCTTAGAACATATCAATAACCTGCTGTATTCACCTGCGGTATCCAATTCCACGGTGGAAACCACGGTCTCCAAAAGAGGGAGTTTTTAAACAATAATTTTTATTTAAACAACATCAAAAAAGGTTCCCAAAAATGTAAAAATAATCCCTTGCCTGATTCTATAGCTTTGTTGAATCTAAAGATGTTGAAAACCCTAGTTGGTTGGATTGAAATAGAAAACTTCCAAAGGTCCTAGAAGATTCAATACCAACTCAATCCAAAATCTAAAAACACCTATAGAAACTAGAAAGTGAGGATAACAATTCACCTAAAGACACCAACTCCAAATTCCAACCGTAGCCTATCGAAAATCAACCCTCAAGAGTGCTACTTGAATATGCAACAGAATTTCCAAAATTTCTTATCAACTTTGGATGCGATTTACTTCATCAATACAACTTCAAATCAAGAATCTAAACTGTACATATTATAGTCCTAAGTATAAGCTACAAATTACCCAAAGACACCTCAATCTAACTTCTTCTCCTTCTTGTTGAAAAATCCCTTCAAAGTCACTTACTTGAATCTTCAATTTGAGCACCTAGCTTACTCTCTCTCTAGGGGGTTTCTGCGTGTGGAAGTAATTGGAAAGCAATAAGAAAGTGTCCAGGTGTCTGGTGATGCCCGAAATATCCTAAAATAGCCAACTTTGGCTTCTGCGATATTTACTGCAGTTTCCACAACCGCGGCCTCAAAACCGCGGGTCCTGGTCAGGTGGGGTCTAATTGTTGCTCTCAACTTCATCAACAATGTGGTGGAAGAATTACCTTAAAATTCTAATTCGGTTGAATCGTGTCTTCTATAATCTATTCTATGAACACTCCTCACACGCGCGGCAAGGGTTCCTGAATCGCATAACGAAAAGGTCAAGGTCAAGTCTAAATTTCCGGGGTATTACATCCTCCCACCTCTAAGAAAATTTCATCCTCGAAATGAATGTACTAACCTTAAGTCGAAGGTCGTAAATCAAAGTCTGGGTATCGAGTATGCATTGACTCATCAGTTTCTCATGTAGCCTCCTCGTGTCCATGTCGTGACCACAAAACCTTCACCATCGGTACACTATGATGTCTCAACTCTCATACCTGGGTGTCTAATATATGAATCGACAACTCCTCATACTCAAAGTTAGGCTAGAAGTCTATAGTGTCGGGGGTAATGATCTTCGATGGGTCTGCGATAAGACGACGTAACTGTGACACATGGACTACATCATGGACTCCGCCTAACTTTGCTGGAAGAGTTAATCGATATGCAACTTTCCCCACACGCTTCACAATTTCGTATGATCCGATAAAATGTGGGCTCAGCTTCCCTCAAATACCAAATCGTTTCACCCCTTCCGTGGGGGACACTCGCAAAAGAACTCGATCCCGAGCTGGAACTCCCACGGACGTCAATGCAAATCTGCATAACTTTTTTGTCGGCTCTGAGCTTCCTTCATTCAATCCCGAATGAGTCAAACCTGTCTAGTCGAGTCCTCAATCAGCTCGGGTCCCACTACGACTTGCCCGGATATGTCGTTCCAACACAAGAGTGTCCTACATCGTCGCCCGTACAATGCCTTGAATGGTGCCATGCCATGCCGTGTTGAGGCTGATGTGTGTACCAAATGCCTCCTGTACCTCAGTCTAGAATCAAGACAGAAATTGAGTATCTCAGTTGGATACTATATCGCGCGGGGAATCTCATATCGAGCAACAACATGTCGGATGTAAGCTTGGGTCAGCTGCTCCATGGACCATGTCAGTCTAATCGAGATGAATACAGCACTCTCCGTCAGCCAGTCCACTACTACTTAAATGGTGTCGCAACTACGTCGGGTACGGGGTAGTCCCATCACGAGGTCCATAGCTATCGATTCCCACTTCCACGTGGGTACCTCTAATGGCTACAATAGTCCCATCGGTCGCATATGCTCTATCTTCACTTGCTGACACGTCACACATCGTGCTACAAACTCTGTTATCTCCTTCTTCATCCTAGGCCACAATTACATTTGTTTCACATCATTGTACATCTTGCTTGCCCCTAGATGAATCAAATAAGCTATCGTGTGAGCCTCACTCATGATGCGAGTCCTTAACTAGGGTGGACCTATCAATATATAGTGTCGATCACCCATCAGAACAATGCCAGCCTCATCTACTCGAAAGGCTTATATCTGACCTGTCTCTACCATCTGCAGTATCTCCTGAATATGGGGATCTCGTCCCTGATGTGTCACAATTTCTCCTAACAGTGGGAAGGCCGATACATTAATCGACCTAGGAATCAGTATGGAAGGCTGCTAGGACGGCCCAAGAGGAATGGAAGGGCCGATGTAGAACAGTCAGGGCCCAGAGGGACCCAATGCTGAAGAGTTTGGCAGAAAATAAGACACAGCCGACATATGAGCGGTAACGTCCACATACGGCTCTGTGAGAAGGGCGGTGGAAGTTTTAACAACTTTGTTGTACCTCAGTCTCGTCTTCAATGGGGTCTGCTCTTTTTTTTTGAAGAGTATGCAAATATGATCTTAATGAGGTGTGGGGCTTTGCATCTGACATTCGCTGGGCTTCCCCTTTCGCTTTAACATATCCTCTATATGCTGTGTCCCGGCGTTTTTCTGCAATCATGAGAAGAAGGGCCGCTAAGGTTAGAGAAGGACCGAGAATTGACCCAAGAGGGGTTGGGCCGAGGAGCAATTACAGAAGAGGAACCGTCGGTGTATATTAGAGCAGTTACTCGCATGATTTGGACGATTTTCCCTTCATCATTGTTGTAATGATTAACAAACCTTTAAAGATTGTTTAGTGATAGTGTTAGTGATAGTAATGGGCAGTTTTATAGGCTAGTAACACCCTAGATTACTTGTATAAATACCTCTTCTTGCAATGAAATACAGGTCGTCGGCCAAAACATTTATCTTTTATCTATACTACTTTCTTTAAATGCTTTCCTAGGAGTAGCAAGTGAATCTTAATTCGAGGTATTGTCCTTCTTCGGACAAGGTCGTTGTTGATTTCGGGGAATCGAGTCAACAAATTGGTTCCATTACCGGGAAACGATTCGCCATTTATCATAGTGTCACATATCGAAGATCCATTAATTCATGATAACAAGAAGACTCACAACGTCTGACAAACGTTGTTGTTTGTTTTGTTATACCACTGTGAATAATTTTTATCACCTTGTGTTCAGGCAGAAGAATACCAATGTTGTCGAAATTTCCAAAGATGTCAACTTAAGGATGAAAACCAAGTTATTGGTACCACTAGTACACCTCTCACGCCGACTTATAGTCTGTTGACACCTCATGAAGGAGGGATGGGAGAGTTCCTACCTCCTCCTGGAGCTATGAGCGGTCGAGTAACTACGACAAGCACGTATACGTCGGATTCCTTTTCCAGGCACCTACAAGGTATGCCCCTCAAGGATTCCCTAATTTCAGACCGTATCAGGGTATTCATTTTGGGAGCTACGTCCTGCCGGAAGCCTACTACAACCAGGGGCCTCAGTACCATGTCCCCAGGCCGATGCCTATTACTCAGGCTATGAGATACTTTGCCGCCTCGTGCGGTCCCATAGGCCCTAGATGGAGACAACTAGTTATGCCTAAGTATGCAGTGGCCCAACAATATCCTTTTGCTCAACACGGAGGATATCAGGTTGCCCCTATTGAAGGGGGATACCAGCAGGCACCACCGGAGCTGGTCGCTCCAACAGTAGTGCCACCAGTGGTTGTGCCTCCTCCTCTGCCGTCGATGTCGGCGCAAGTGCCGCTTGTACCAGCACAAGCCCAGCAGCCAGGTCTTGCGAATCTGCAAGACATGGTTGCCAACATCATTGCTATCTAGTACGATGATCACCTATGGCCTCTTGGCCGACCTGTCTACCGGAAGCCCTACCCCCAATGGATGGAGCAGAGGTATCCCCTATCAAGGGGAAAAGCCTCTAACTTTACTGCCTTCTCTCGGGATGACAAAAGGTGTTCAACGGTCAAACACATAGGCCAATTTACAGCCCAATGCGGGAAAATAGCCACGAACCCTTACTGCAAGCTGCAATTGTTTGGCATTTCTCTTACTGGGCTGGCTTTCACTTGGTACGCATCATTGTCGCTAGACTCTATGGAAAGCTGGGACCAGCAAGAGCGGATCTTTCATGACCGCTTCTATAGTTCGGCCCCAGAGGTTTGTCTAACAAACCTCATGGACGTTAAAGAGGGGGCCTTTGAATCAGCAGCCGATTATCTGGATCGACTGAAAAATTGAAGGGCAAGTGTTCGGTTTCTCTTCTGGAACATGAACTTGCCAAAATAGCCGTTAAGAATATGAATTCACGTCTCAAGTATGGATTAACCATGCTAAATGTCCAGGACCTGTCTCAACTCGCAGAGCAGGCCGCTCGGCTAGAGCGGCTCTATAAAGAGGAGAGTAAGGCCGAGAGATGGCCTAGACAGTATAGACACGTGTCGTCCATCAGATCATGGGTCGATGAGGTCGAGTTCGAAGAAGAACTGTCTGACCAATCGGCCATCTGTGCGGCCGAGTTGGTTGTGGATGGCCAGCCTTACGTATGTAAGGCTTTGAGGCCCCTAATGGCTCCAAGGCCAGCCCTGGGAGGGGAGAAAGTTCCCGTCACCTTTGACACAACAAAGGCTGACAAGATCTTCGATGAGTTGGTTGCCGCCAAACTGATCGTGTTCCCTAGGGCCAACCAGTTTTCACTCTCGACAGCATGAAGGGAGCAAAAAGGTATTGCAAATGGCACAATGCCCGGAACCACTCGACAAGTAAGTGTAACCACTTTTGAGAGGTTCTGCAGAGAGCATTAATGCAGAACGTTTAAAAATATTCTGCATGCAAGTGGATGAAGATCCATTCCCTAAAGTGGGAATAGGTCTCACTTATGCTCAGGCTTTGGAACCAGGAGATGGACCAGGCGATGGGCCAGTACGGCTGCCTCTTGGGAGGCCAAACTGAATGACGACTGAGTCCTCAGCTGAAGGCGTTGACCCAAGGCCGAAAGCACAACCTGGTGAATGAGGTAGGATTGGCCAAAAGGGGAAGCCGCTACCGTTCAACACTTCATTCGCACGGCCTCAGAATTGAACCCCAAACGGTTTGGGGGGCCGGGGCCGCCAATCGCCCGTTTGAAAGTGCTGACCCTCGGGCCATAGTGGATGACTCGACCAAAGCCAAATAGAAATAGTTTGTGGCCTTGAGTGCAATTGATAACATATGACTTAGCGTAAACAAGCCTGATTAATGTTTAAAGCCGAAAAGTTATAAATGACAAACACAATTTCATTCTAAAAAAATAACATTGTATATTGATCAAATTTAAAACATCTTTACAAGGTACAATGTTAAAGAGTGTACAACTTCAAGGGGATTCGAAAAGAAAACTGGCTCAGGCTCTTCATGGTCGTTCGGTCATTAAATGAGGTATGTTGGACATATCTTCATCTTCTCCTAGAGTTGGTTGGCCGTTGCTTGCAAATTGGTTCTTTCCTCTTTCTTCTATCAGGAAGACAAGAAAATTGGGAAATTTCGATGTATTTGGGCCCAAGCAACCTGCTGATGGGTGAAATTTAAGGATGGTTTTGACATCGGTAGTCTTCTATTGTCAAAGTGTTCCCTATGCACGTGAGAGGCCATACCGTTTATATCATCCTTCATTTCACGCCTAAAGTTGCATGGACTTGAGTGAGAACCTCGGTCTTTGCAACACAAAGGTGATGGTCTGAGCCAGTCGGATCGAAGACTCGGATGAGTTTGGAGGAAAACCACGTGTTCTTCTACTCCGGCCCATCGATTCACGGGTTCCTCACGACCGCTGGGATATGTGATTGAGAGGAGAGGCTAGAGGGGCGGCCAAATGGGACGTTGTCTTCGTTCAAGAATGGCTGAAGGGGAAGCCATGGATTCGGCTGTTGTAGAAACCCCCAAGGCGGTTGCCACTATTCCAGTCGCCATCGTACCAACAGCCGACACAATGGTTGAGCCCAGATTGGTCGGAATCACGACTAGTCGTTAAACGGCTGACCCCGTTCCGATAGAAGCAGAACGAGGGGGGTAACTAAGGGTGTGGATCCTTGCCACATTCCTTCATTCGGGCATTGTCTGTAATGCTAAGAGCAGGTGAGGCCTTCTTCTCTGGCATTCTTCTCCCCAATCGAACGGAAGGCTAACCCCCTAGTCATCAAACTGGTTAACTCGGCTGGTGAGCGAGCACTAGGAGCGGAAGCCCCTAGCACCACCATCAACGCCACCACGTTTAATAAGGTAAGAGAAGAAATGTCATTTCTTAGGATGGAAATGCTCATAAGGATAGCCATTGCCATTATCTGGAAATCCTGCATCTTTGGATTCTGAGAACATAAGGTAATGGCATCACCCCAGGGGCAATGATGCCAATGGATCCCGAACAGAGAAGCACATCCCACTCCGCGAATCGACATAAGACAGTTTGGATGGCTTAAGATTCAGTATTGGGCAAAAAGGAGCTATTGGTGATTGGGGCTTAAAGCAAGAACGTCGTATGCGTAAGATATACAAGGCTAAAGGTGTTTGGTTGAAGAATGATGTGAACACTGGCCGATAAGGGGCTCATTTTATAGGCATCATGATCGTCATCTGGAACCCATCAATGTGAAGTGACGTTCGCGGGATATGAGGCACCTCAGAGTAATTATTGCCTAGGATTCCGCCAAAAATCTTGGCAAAATCTTCTAAGGCAGTAATTGCAAAGATATGACAATCAGGCTCACGGCCGCTGACATTCTTTCGGCCGAGAAGAAGCCTTATGTGGGGGCCTCTATTAACAACCAAAATATAAGAATGGCCGTGGCTGCCACGAGCCACAACCGTAAAGCCAGGCCGATATGTTAATCAACCTAAGAATCAGTATGGAAGGCCGTTAGGATGGCCCGAGAGGAATGGAAGGGCCGATATAGCACGACCAGAGCCCAAAGGGACCCAATGCTGAAGAGTTAGGCCGAAAATAAGACACGGACGACAGTGTGAGAAGAAGGACCACTAAGGCCAAAGAAGGACCGAGAATTGACCCAAAAGGGGTTGGGCAGAGGAGCAATTGCAGAAGAGGAACCGTCGACACATATTAGAGCAGTTACTCGCATGATTCTGGACGATTTTCCCTCATCATTGTTGTAATGATTAGCGAAGCCTTTAAAGATTGTTTAGTGATAGTGTTAGTGGTGGTAATGGGCAATTTTGTTGGTTAGTAACGTCCCTAAAATACTTGTATAAATACCTCTTCTTGCAATGAAATACAGGTTGCCGATAGACCACCCTTACACACTTATCTTTTATCTTTACTGCTTTCTTTAAATGCTTTCCTATGAGTAGTGTAGTGAAACTTAATTCGATGTGTTGTCCTTCCTCCGACAAGACGGTTGTTGATTTGGGGGAATCGAGTCAACAGTTACATAATAGTTATGTTAAATATTAAGCAACACCAATAGTGTGTGTAAGCAACCAAAATAGTGCATATATAAATGATGTAAACAATGTATGTAAGCGACATGGACATGAAAGTACAAGTAAGATCAATTAATATACACCCTTCTATTGTATATGTAGGCCTTTTTAGACCTTTTAGATATAACTAGATTGTTAGTCCTTTTGGGATATTTAAGATGTGAATGTGAACATTATCCATACCCTTTCCATCTATCCTAAATATTGAATACAAAAATGAAATAGAAAAATGGGTAAATTACTACGTACATCATTCCCTTAAAAAATTGTATAAGTTTTTAAAAGGACATATATATATATATATATAATGGGAGGGGTAATCATTTAATATTTATGTCAATATTTAAACAATAGAAATAGTGAATGTAAGCAACAAATATGAGTTCTGTTATATAGGAAAAAAATAATTGGATGTGATTGTGTTGTGTAGCCAATAAATGGATGATTCAGATTTAGCCATGTAGTGCACAATCATACAATTGATTTTCATTTTAACCCTCTATAAAAAGATGTCTTCTGTATATAGTTTATTTCGTTTCCATTCGAATATGAAATGAAATCCCCTCTATATTTCCCCTCTCTTTTATCTACTATACTATTGTAATGCTTATTTAACATTTATTATATAACACGTTATCAGCACGACGTGACACTGTTGGAGAGAATAAACCACAAGGCTTTGTTGTAGCTTCCAATTATATTAATAAATTTGTTGAAGGTTGAAGGTAACATATTCCTATTATTTTCATTACGATTAAACTTAATTCTGTTTTGCAGGAATTTGAACTCCTTCATATTTTGAAATTGTATATTGAAAATGGATACAAGATCTATGTTGAGGTTATGAGTCTGTAAAAAAACCAAATCAAATGAGACAACGAACATTTTCCTACAACAATCAAATATCTATTATGGATTAATGGAATAGTTCAAATAAAAATTCAATCACCTGAAGATGGTCGTTATTGACAAAGCCAAATATTGGCACTATTTGTGGTTGATATAAAAGTGTCCACTTATTATATATTTGATATGCTCTTGAAGTAACAACATCATGATTGGGACAAATAAATGTTGGGGACAAACACCATGTTTCCTTTTTATGATGATTGAAAGGAAATATGAAATTTATTCAAATAAATTTGTCCCATTTCCTGAAGTAAATGGGAGGATTGTATTGTGACCATAATTGATAAATTGATATGATGATTATGGCTAAATGCTTAATGTATGTTTGATTAGAATACTTTTTTGAAATAAAATATTAAATACCCTATAAGAGGTAATAATATGTTGACATATAAAAATCAGACTATTATATTGCTCCGACTAGAAGTCGTATATACATGATGAATGATATGAAAATCAAATGAAATTTTGGTACCATGTGCTATTAATATAGTATTGAAAAATGGCTCCGTACCTGTAGTATGCTAAGCGCTTTTGATTTATTGTGAAATTTTGGCAAAGAAAAATGGTGGGGATTTATCATGTAGTTGATATTATTATTTTGACGATACCCTAAAGGGATTAACTTTATCAATCACTCTTCTACAAAAAAAAGTTATTCACCCTGAAGGCGATATTAAAAGATCAAAAGAAATCAATGCCAAATTTAGGAACAAATAATGATGGTGATGATATATATCTCATGATAAGAAGGGAAAATCAATATTATTACAAAGCGGTACAAATTAAAGCTTCAAAAGGGCTTGCAATAAATGGATCGAATT